>VZSE01004306.1:1330383-1445195 GCA_013398275.1 Promerops cafer | reverse complement strand
TCCAGTGTAAAAGTCTTATTGATTTTCCTCCTGATTTCACTAAATATTGAGAACTCTATAATTTCATGATCGCTGTGCCCCAAGTGGCCTCCAGCCACCACATCTCTATTTGCAAACAAAGGTCTAACATAGTCCCTCCCCTGGTGGGCTCACTCACCAGCTGTGACAAAAAGTTGTCCTCCACACTCTAAGGACTTCCTGGACTGCCTGTTTTCTACTGTATTAAGTTCCCAGCAGATGTCTGGTAGGTTAAAGTCGCCTACAAGAATGAGGGCTGGTGATTCTGAAACATTCTCCAGCTGCTTATAGAATAAGTTTTCCACCTCTTCTTCCTGGTTGGGTGTATGATAACAGACTGCCAGTAGGATGTCAGCCTTGTTGGCCTTCCCCTTAATTCTTACCCATAGGCATGCCTACATTTCTCTGAAAGCTTCAGTAACATCCCAGAACACAAAGCAGAGTAGTTGCTGTAAATGGTAATCCCACCAAGAAAATGAATGTGGAAAAATAGGGCAGCAAAAGATCACTTAAATTCTGTCTGCTGCCATCACAGATGTCCTTGCTGTCTCATCCCAGTTAGGCATGCATCAGAGTTCAGTCACATCTCTCTCAACTTCTGCTGTGCTAAGCTCAGTAAGACAAGCCCACAGCCACTCTCAAGAGATAAACTCACCATTTCTTTGATCATCCCTCACCTGTGCCCCCTTGAGTTTGTGCTTTTGCACAGAGCTGGCAAACACTGCCCCACTAAACTTCAGTCAGGGTTTCCCCAGGTTGCCTTCCATGGAAGATCATACTCTTGTCTCCTGGAATGAGAAAATCAGGACCACCAAAATGGTTTATATTGCATCAGCCTTTGGAGGTGAATGTGTGTACCCAAACACCTGACTCTGAACTTTGCACTGGCCGGGTATTTCCCAGTCAGTAGTTCTTGTCTCATACTAGACCAAAGATGAGCAAAAATTCCATAGCAAGGGAGCATCTTCAATTTCCATTCTTTCCCTTTGAATTCTGGCTGTTGTGCATTAAATAAGATGTTTTCTTCCTTTGCAACCATGTGATAGAAGTTCCCATAAGCACTTTCCTTTCATCAAGAGACTATTGTTTAGACAGCCGAAAGTAAGGTAATTGTAGCATAGGATGATCACTAGAAAGAGAAAAGAACACCTCCTTATATTTACATTTTAGAAAGCATGAAATTCTGTTTCACTTACTCGTCATTATCCAGTATGAGCTAAGACATTTGCAGAATGCACTCCAAAACAGTTTTAAAAGATAAAGTATTCTGATTGCTCTGAAGTGTAGAACAATATTTTTCTCCATATTAGTGTTAGAGAAAAATCGCCCAAAAATGTCAGGAACTATAACTCATTGCTCTTTTTTCACATAACTTAATCATGTGCTTTCATTTTGAAGCCCACATCCAACAAAGCAAATTCACTTTGAACGACATCTTTAAGAAATCATCCTTCTTCTATGCTGTCTGTATTACTGCTGGGCCCCTTCTTAGTTTTTTTCTTCCTGTAAATGCTATTGTAGATGCAGATCTTTAATATCACATTGATACATAAGTTTTCTCCTTGAGATCACTTTGTTCTAAGAAAAGAGATATAGTCTTTACTTGTCACAGTGACAGGTGGATACAACCTCTCACTCCCATGAGGCACTGGTTTGCTGCAAACAGGCTAGAAAAGCACAGTTAAAGAAATGAACACTTGAGATGGGAAAACACTGTAAGAAAGGTTTCAAATGCCATGCAGGTTATAGGTCTTTAAAAGGTACATGGATCTGTCATCTTCCTTCCCAGAACCCAATTTTGTCTGCACAAATATGACATACAACTATCATTCCTCTCACATATTAGGCTTATCATCTCCTTGCCCTTTACAGCCTTCCTCATGTCCTCTGTTAGCTCTAATAAAAGCTAATCCATAAGAAAAGGCTCAAAAGACCAAGCAGACCAAGCTCAATTAGTTCTTTGATTAACTTCATAATTGAGCAATAAAGCCACAGAGCCAGACCTTCTTCAGCTGAAAGTGATGACACTCAGTAAGGTAGAGCTGCCCAACATGTATTTCTGCACAATTTTATTTATTTTGTAGTTTTTGTACTTAATGAATGCATGCAGGGGTTAGGGGTGTATACCTTGGTTAACACCAGGTAGGCTGCCCACAGCTCTGCCCCAAACCTCTCTTGGGCTCATGAAACTTTCTGTGACATCACACTTCTATTTCTAAGGTTTGGTAAAGGGGTAGTCTGGGTGTAACATGGGCTTTTATTAGGAACACCAGAAGATGAGCAGCCAGACCTAGACATTAACTTTTAAACCTGCTTTTAAACCTGTGGTGAGAATGTCCCTCTGCAGTGTACTGCAAAAATGCCATCCTTTTTGAGGCAACTCTGTAAAGAAGCATTGTATTAAAGAGGGTGAGAAAATCAAGGATTTGGGCTGGTCCAGGAAAGGTGCTGAGACGCCAGTATTTGGGAGTAAAATCCAGATGTCTTTTTTTGCAGGGGGGAGTCTATCCTTGTTGTCACAGCGTGCAGTATGTGGGCTTTTCCATGTGTGTTCCTGCCCTGAGATATCCACAAGACACTATATGTGTTTGGAGATGAGACAGAGCAATATCTTTATAAGGACTTTGCAAAGAACTCAGACAGGTTTCCAGAAGTTTCCTCCTGAAATTAAATATTCAAAAAATTCTCTCACAATAAATGTATGCCCATCTGTGATATGCACAGCTTGTTTTAACTTTATGATGCTGGAGGCAGACCTCTAATCTCAGCTGGTGCATTCTCACTGAAGAAATGGCCCTATAAAAAATAATGGGTAATTAATATCATAAAAAAAATTCCCCAGTAATGACTGGGGATATCAGAACTTGGCTCATATTTCCTTTTGGGACCCTGGAAATAAAATTTTATATTTCCCAGCAAAAAAAGGCTGATCTTTGTATTTTGAGTACATGCAACAGCAAATAGTACACTTCCACAGTTTTGTAATGTGCTGGCTGGAATTTAATTTATTCCTTTACTAGTCGAGGAAGGAAGATCTGAAACATCCTCAAAGTCTAACAAGATGCTAATATGCTAAAAAGTGCCTTTGAATGAGCTTGTTTTACTCAAAATATTGCAAGTGTGTTAATTCTAAGACCTCTAATGACACTAAAAACACTCATTGACAAATGCCTCATTTTCTCTTAATAACACTTGCTTTAATGTTGCTGCAAATGATACCAGCTTTGCCATAATGATGCAGCACTAGCATTTAAAATCTACCTTCAATGGTTATTTGTATTTTAAATTTTGCATTTTCATTTGATCCCATATGCTTTTGACAATGCTGGATTGATTTAAAGCCAGCTGATTACAGAACACTGAATTAAAGCGGAATCTCAGGTACATTACAAAGGTGAAAGAGCAGTTAGATCCTATGCAACACCTGAGCTAATGTCTCTTTTCTAATTGAGTGATAGTAAGGCAGTTTGCAGTGCCAGCAAGTATGGTTAAATCAAATTGACTTTTAGTGTTAGACCAATGGTGCTAATAGACTGGGTTCACAGTCTATAATGGATATGGAAAGACAAATACATTAAAAGCAAAGGTCATTCTTATCTTTTGCTCTTGACAGCAAAGACTTAACTGTACAAAGTTCGTTTCCCCTCCAAGGAATTATTGTTCCTACAGTTTATCTCAAATGAGTTTGGTAATGAAAATCTAGAAGGATTTTTTTTCTTTCCATGTCATTCTCCATAACTCAAGACTTATCGCCCTTATACCTGGATGCGTTATTTGCCTTTTCTCCTCGTGCTCAGATGGGAGTAAGGGATTGTTTTCCTTTTTGCTTACAAAATCTATTACAATGATCTGATCTTTGAGTCAAGTGCTAATGTATCAACAAATAAGCAACAGTGGGTCCACCTATGGGAAACAGGAAAAGGCTGTGTGTTGTCTGGAGGAACAGAGCATGCGGTAGGAAATATGGACCATTGCTTCTTTCAGCAGTCAAGAGGAAGAGAAATAGGCATCTTGGTGAACTTGAAACACTATTCCCCTCTAAGCCAGTGCTGAAAGAATATCCTTTCCGTATAGCTGAATACTGTGGGCAGGGGAAGAGTTTTGATACTGCTTTTAGCATTAAATTTCAGGCACTGAGGGCTGCAGAAGTCTTAGCCCATTGATTTGTGTGGGGCTTGAGGTCTGTTCGGGGTTAAGTATGTGTGTGACTGTCGTGGCTCAGGATGGCAGCCAGAGAGCTCTGAAAGCTCATGAATTGCAGATTAATAACAATGCAGGTAGCAGTTAGGGTACAGAATAACTTTCTTCAGAACAGTGAAAATGATGCATGTTTACAGCTGAAGTTTTGAAGCTCTGATGATGAGGCAAGATGAAGAGAGTTGCATTTCAGTAAGGACTTCAGCAAATGACAGAACAACACCTTATGCTAAGTAAGAAAAGGATTTTGTCAGTAAATAGCAGGATCCACTACCTATTGTCTGATGCTGGCAATGTCTGATTTGTAATGTTATGTTGTATCTAGGACTTTCTGACCCGTAATAGGCTGCTGAGAGCCATCTGGGCAGTGCTATGCCCCACACCAAGTCACAAATGCAGAAGGAGATATTCTCTTGGGAGTCTGATCTAGTGAGGGGATCCATGTGGGATGCGCTTCAAATCCTGACAGCACCTGCAGGGTGGGACAGGAAAGAGTTCTCTCACTTCTGTTTTAGAGCCCTCTGATATGCCATACCCGATGGCCAAAATTCAGTGGCAATTCATCCTTCTCTCCCTCAGTGCTGCCTTACCAAAGGGCTTCTCTCCAGTCTCAGGCTCCGTGGTTTGCTTTCCTGGAGGGTGCACATGGAGGGAGTAACTTAAGCATGCTTGGGTTTAGTGAGTTGAGAACAAGAAGTGCTCTGTGCGGTGCTGCTGCATCACCCTGCTTGACACAGTTTTTTCCTGATAGTTTTATTTTATCCACCAATAGTGCTGCCCATTTTTATTAGTTTGAATGATCAGTAATTTTTAAATGCAACTGTCATACTCTGTCTCATGAATTCCAGTGATTCTACCATGCTGTAAAGAAACATTTTGACACTGTAAGAACTAAACTTTTGCTAAAACATTTTTGACATTCATAAAGGTAAAATTTTAGTATGGTTTTCATGGTTTCACTATAGACCAGGTACAAAATTCTGTTCCACAGTACCTTTTGAGTGTGCAACTAACATTCCTTACTTGATTTAGGGAGGACAGAATAACAAGCAAGCTGCATAGCAAAAGATTGGAGTTTCTAGCAAGTTGAAAATGCCATGGTTTGTTTTCCACTAATACCAAGAGAGATAAAGTTAATCTGAAAGTACACAGAAATTCACATTTACAAAATCTGGTCTCCACAAGGCCATGAAATCCTTAATTTGTTTATTTCTCCCAGAAGAATATAAATCACTGTTGCATCGCCCAAATGTTTGTGAGTTTATCGAAAGGAGCATTTATTCAGCATTCATTCCACTCTGTCATTAAATCCTCTGGATTATATGGCTGTTGTTGTCTTTTGAATTCCTGATAAATATGTTGCTGACAGCCAGCTGTTCTTTCCAATGCATCATAACCAACCATCCTAGAGTAGATCATTAGTCTGCTTGCATCCATCTATTTTATTTATGCCATTCAGGGAGATTACAATGGCCATCTGCAACTGTGGGCACTTTTTGTTTTGGAGGACTGCACCCTCAGTGGCACAGGAATGTGAGGGATGGGGCAGAGTTTCAAGGATATCAGCTCTCCTGGAGTGAAAAGGCTTGTCTGCTCAGTAAAAAGGGACCCTTTGGGGTCTCTGGTGGCTTCAACCCTTTTTCCCCGAGGTGGTTTTGGAGCCATGCAGACTCGTGACCCTACAAGAAGCCTCTTGGGGCTGAACCCCCAGGCAACCATGAGGAAACCATGCCTGACCCATCACACCACCTGGCTATCCCTGGGAGCAAAAATTTGGGTGTACAAAAATTCTCAGTTATGGCAAAGACTTTTCCCCCTCATACTCCTATGCCATGTTACATTTGTTAAATAGAAGGTCAGAGCTTTCCAGAGTTTCCCCCTTGGCAGCAAGCTGAATTTTCCTGCTGCTCTTTTGACTTTTCAGTGGTCTGAAGCATCAGGTTTGGTTCACTCTCAGTTCAAGCTGTCAAACTCCCATGTACAGAGCAGCTAGAGTATGTTTCTGCTGGGGAAATCGAACAGTACATTTTCTAGTTTGCAGCATTCGGCCCACATGGTTTTTTCTCAGAAAACAAGGGAATGCTGCCCCTTGCACTTGTAATTTACAGTAATTAGCAAGGAAATGGTGCTTGCTTTTATAGAAAGAAGCACACTTAGCAACTCATTCCTAAATAGAAGATTTGGAAAGGAGGCTCACATTTGGAAGTAGTACATTTTTAATCCTGGTGTAAACATAAATATTCAACACTACTTGCAAATCAAAAATCAGAAGGAAGAAAAGCAGTGATCTTTAGATTGATTGAACTTTTTTTCCTAGCTTATGCTGAAATGTTTAATATTTCAGCTGCGTGTGACATGCTAGTAACCTGATAGATTGGTTGTATTAATTGAAAAAAAAACAAAACCTAACCCAAAAAAATCCTAGCTGAGACACTTTATTTTCAAAGAACAGATGGCTTTCTTTACTTACAGCTGCAGAATATTTTGCTTCAACATAAAGGCATATAGTATATCCTCTGGGGATGAAGGAAAATGAGATGGAGAGAAAACGTTGCAGGGAAAATCATTAGAAGCTCTAGAAATAATAGAAATACCAGGCCTGACTTTTGGTGCCACTAACCTTTGTTGGCTTCAAATGACAAGTGCTACTTGAGATCAAGACATCCGCAGGACCCCTACTTGCCCTGAGTTTCCCACCCTCCTCCCCACGAGGACAGCAGCAGGAGAAGCCCCATCTGCAGACGTTTTTTGTGGCAGAGGATGTTTTTTATGTTTTCTCTACCAGCCTGCCTGGCTTAACCTTTTGACCATCCTTCAGCTGCCTCTTAATGTGACCATTTTATCAACAATTGCAGTTAAAATGGCAGTCAGTTTAGCCAGCTCTGTCTGCTGCTGCTTGAAATTTTATGTATTGTAACCTTCTTTGTGCCCTTAATTTCTGCTGGAGATGCTCATCTCCTTGCACTGTAACCAATGAATCAATTTTATTTTCTCTGAAAGAGAGAGAAATTTTTTTTTCTGCTGAAATTGTTGGGGGGGGTGCAAAGCAAAGTTCCTCCCCATGCTCCTTATCTTGGATAAGAAAACTCCTGCAGTTTTTCTCTTTGTAACAGCCTATTGATTGTGTATGTCAACTGTGCATCTGTGGGCACTGAAGGATTTGATTTTATTTCTGTTTGCTCAATGATATCTAAAAAGTGACTGCTTGAAGAGCTGCTGAGAAGTGGGGGTCTTGTCCACAGGTTTTATAATGCATTACTTGCATCTAATTATATCAGTATGGTGTAATTACACAAGGTATTTCCTTTTACTTGTTTAGGCATTATTTTTGGATGATAAATGCATCTGCAGTCCCAAGGCCCCAGAACTGCCATAGGCAAGATTGCCCCATGCTGCCTTACATATGGCCAGATTTAGTGCTCTTGCATGAACTGTTTGCCAGTAAATAAAAGTAGTCATTTTTCTGAGTGTTTGATGGCAGTGGATGCTGTCCTCACTTCTGTCAGTCTGGGCAGTCCTCTGCCACCTAGAGCAAGTCAGATGTGTGCCTGAATGAAACAGGCTGGGAAGGACTAAAATAATTGCCTAAGGAATGAGAAACAAACCTCAATTACTTGCTCAAGGATGAAAAAGTGTTTGGTAGGCTACTTATTTAGATGGCTAAGCACATCTTGCATTTGGCTTCAGCATCCTGGCCTTGCATTTGTAGCACATCTCCTGTCCTATCTGTGACACTCGAGCAGTTCAAAGAGGGCTTGTGAAACTTCTGAAACTTCTTGTCAGGGCCAGGGCCATCAGCAAATGAACTCTGAGAGGAAGTGGCTGAGATGGGCTTTGGTCCATCATGGATTCAGAACCATCAGCACCAGGGTGAGGCAGTCTGTGGGGACTGTTAACTCCTGTGTATGATGGCTGAACGCCCTCTGCGAAGCTCACACCCTCTGACACCCTCAGTCAAAGGATCCCTAAGGATCTGGCTGATAGGCCAGATATCAGGGTGTGATTCCTGGGGTGTCCTGAGCAGGGCCCAGAGTTGTACTTGATGATTCTGATGGGTCCCTTCCAACTCAGCATATTCTATGATCCAGTAGCAGGTCATGCAGTAATTCCCTGTGTAACTTGCATTCCTCAGTACAAGTCTGTCATGTGTGTGAGTGACAATTATTCTAAAACTAGGATTTCCAAGCCAAGTGCAAAAGTGTTTGAGGTACAGCTTCCAGCAAATATTTGCATGTGATCAAATATATTATCTCTTTATTTAATTCCACATCCATAATCAAGATCATCTTTATTAGATTTCAGGAAATCTTTATTGCACTGCCTTTTCCTGGGAGAGGTATGCAAGCTGCTGAGCCCCTGAGCAGAAGCCTGACTGAAGTAGAAGTAATTCTCAAAGTACCATAGCCCTGTTCAGATTGTCCCTGTATCTGTAAAAGCACAACATCTATCTTCCTTTTACCTGCTACGGCCTGCTAAATAGGAAAATATGTCAAACATGGGGGAGAGTGTTGCTGTTTCTACTGTTACAGATTTATCATTTCATAGCAAGATACTAATGCAAACCTGGAAGAATTAAGCCTCTGCTTTTGCAGAGAGAAGTCCCTGAATAGCTCCAGCCCTGCAGAGGTTAAGAGCAAAGGAAGCAAGGAGAAGCACTCTGAAGCTAGGTCTCATACAGTGCCAGGTATTGCAACTCACTGCTTGAAGATTTAGCTCTGTGCTTGCAACTGGATTAAGGTGGGATGTTTGGCAAGTCTCTGAATATAGATGAACATTGTGCTTCACATTGGAAGGATATCTAAAAATGGCAGCAAACTGTTAAATCATATATGGGGCAATAGGGCTGGAATTTGTTAACAGTATACAAAAGATTCTACATCCTCAGTGTCTTGAAATGAAGGGGTTTTCCTGTGACATGACTGTGTATATCAAAGCTCTAAAGGTAAGTAATTAAGAGTTTGAATGACAGGCATAAAGTCCAATGCAAAGCACCCTCTGCAAAGAGATGATGTAAACCAGAGGGTGGAAGAATACAGTGTGTGTGCGTATGTGACAAAAATTCCCTGTTGGTTCAAGAATAAGTGCTTTGTTTTTCATTAGATCCGATATTGGAGATGTGTCATCTTTAATCCGTTTCTGTCAAGCTCAGTTGTCAGAAAGAGTGAAATTTCTTGCAAAAAAGACATCGCTGCTAATCCCTAAAAGCACAGTGCAACCACATTCTGGTACTTCCAGATCTCTAATCAATGTCTCCTTCTGCAAAGATGCCCTAGAACCTTGGAAATGGCCTCATAGTATTAATAGAAAAG
The DNA here is from genome assembly GCA_013398275.1 of Promerops cafer. NCBI lineage: Eukaryota > Metazoa > Chordata > Aves > Passeriformes > Nectariniidae > Promerops > Promerops cafer. The sequence continues at coordinate 1,435,671 of VZSE01004306.1, read as the reverse complement.
ATAAAAAGTACCCTTTTTCCCCTTGAGGAGAGGGACACTTTTTAAAATATTGGTTTCTTTTGTAACTTAGTGTCACAGTTTCATCAGTCAACTGAAAACTCATCAACTTTTCCGTATGAATTAGAGTTACAAAAACGATTGATGTGGTGGTCTGTTTTCTCTGGAGCCTGTCTTGTAGTGCTTTAAAAGAGTCCCCATATGGTGAAACCTGCAATTTTGAAACAAAAGCCTTTTCCCATTGAGTATGGCCAGATACTCAGAACACTAAAAGGAATCAGTCATAGAGCTGTATTACTTTTTCACAGGAATAATACTATGTGTTAGAAAAAAATGGCGAACAATCAGATTTCTTTGACAAAAGATGTGAAGTTTGCTTTTTTAAATATGGAATTCATTAATATTATTGAATAGCCTTACCATATTTCTTTTAACTATAAATGATTTCCTCATACTTGGTTCCTGAGTTTTCAAAGGCTTCAGAAGTTACATAAAAGCAGGTACAAGATAGAAGACTGGGCATTGTGGAGGTGTTAATACGTGCCAGATTTTTTTTTTAACCTAAGCACACGTATTTCAGGACCCATTATCTTGTCTTTTCTTTTGATAGAGTGGTTTTAGATTGACTATTACGTTCCAAGGAAACTCAACACAGATTATTTCAGTCACACAGTGACCGACACTCCTCACCTGGGCAACTGCTCGTCCAGTTGGACAAGATGGAAAAATAAATGTGTTCTCAAATGTCCTCTCAGGGAAGAGCTGGGCAGAAGGCAGTCTCTGGTGTGCTACACAAATGAGTAACCAAACACCAGGACCATGATAAAGGAACAGGCCTTGGAGCTGATACCTGCAGAAAGAGTTGAAAGTTTGAGTCACAGGTGGCTGAAGGATGTGCAGAGACCATTAACATAAACATTCTTCTGTGATGCTAAACATGTGTGATGTGAAAATCACTTTTAATTGTAGCTGGTACAGCAGCCTCTGTGCACTCACCTATGATAAGCCACACCTTTCATTAAAAAATATTGTTCATATAGGTACTAATCTGTGTTCAATGACAGCACAACGCTTCATCTACATTTATTTATTGAACACTGGGATAGGCATAGAGTGTGTTTCTCTAAAAGCTTTCATGAATGTTAATGACAAGGAATATCACTTGTAGACAGCACTTCTGCCTAGGAAAATATAGAAAAGGAAAGCAAATAAAGCATCATCTGAAAAATATTAACTTGCTGAAAAGCTTTTTATGGTTTGAATTAATTTTTAGTTCAGCAGCACTTGTTAAACCTATAAATAGATAAATAGTCTCTTGCCTTCCTATAGCTTTTTTACTCTTATAGTATGCTTTAGAAGTCTTCACATTCAGTGAATTTTATTTTATTATATTTAGTTAACACTGCAGGCTCTCTTTCAGAGAACTGCTTTGATAACAGGCTGTTTTATCTCAGTTCCTAGTGCGATAAAAGCCAATTTAGAGTCACTTACTTTATACAAAACAATGCAAAGTACAAGATATTTTGATGATAATAGCAACTTTGAAAAAGGATGACCATCTGCCTTTATTCACTTCTCCTGCTTTCAGTGTCCTTTCGAGCTCCACTTTCCCTATGGAAAGGTGAAATCACAGAGAACATTTTCCTGTCAGCTGCAAAGATGTGGTAACCATCTTATCAGATAAACATATGGCTGGGTCTTAAGGGCTTTTTCAAACTGGGAATCCAAATATAGACTGCCAAGTTGTGTACAGAAGCATCTGCCATGTCAGTTTCCCATCACAACGCCTCCCTGCACCACCAGAAACCTGAGCTGGTGCCTGCTCTTTTCCAGGTTGGCATTTTATGGCAAAAACCAGCCTCAAAAATGCAGAGCTGTGTATCTGAAGGCTTAACTTTAGACTCCTTAATCTGAATGTTTTGGGAATAATTTGGGACACATGAGACTCATCCATGTGGAGAGTTCCAGCGAAATCCCAGTTGTAAGCTGCAGGGTGAGCGTGGAAGGACCTGGAAGTTGAGCAATCTCTCTGTGTGGACAGGAAGTGATTATTTTGAGATACACTTTAGTCCCACTGGCAATGCCATTCACACAGTCCTCATTGGGCAGGCCAGGAAGGATCTGTTCACACTTCAGCTGATGTATTTTTACATTTCCTGACCAAACTGTTTTCTAGTCTCTGTGTCTTCCTTTACTTGTGGTCTCTTGGTTCCAATGGCTTCCCTCCTAAAGGGTGTTAAGCAGGAGTTGCCCCATACATGGGTCTGTAGCAGCTCCTCATAGCTAACCAGAAGGTTTCCTACTTCAACCACTTGATTTTCCTGCTGTTCAGTGCTCCTGCCTCCTCCCTTTTGTGAGGAATGTTGTAATTTGCCTCCGTGAGCTGTTATGGCTCTTATTGGAGGTTACCTCCTTTGTCCTTGACACATGGTGGGATTCTGGTAGTGGGGTGGCCTTGCCCATGCCTTCCTTCTACTGGTGGCTCTGAGAAGTGAAGTCTGCACTTAAGAGAAAACACGGACAAAGGAATTTGCAGTTGACCACTTACTTCCTCATCAGCCCCTCATTCAAGAAAGACCTGGATATATAGGGCTTAAAAAGGCATTTTTCTCCAGGGAACCAGCAAATTATGAGAAACCTCCTCATTAATATGTTTGTGTGAAGACAACTGTTTTGGTCGCAAATGTGCATGGTGCTTGTGGGCTAAAATCACTGTCAATATTTTTATATAATAATTTTTTTTTAACTGGGTGGGTTTCTTTGCTTAGCTTTTTTGGTGGTCTATAAGCAAGGCCTCTGAAATTTTTATCAAAACAAAGACTGGTGATTTTTATAAACTTTTTGTTTTGAAGCAGAACATGCCCCCCATTCCAGGAAGTTAACTTACCTTTTCTAATTGCATGGAACTTGCCCTGAAAATCAGAGGAGGATGTGTAACACAGAGAGATCCATAAAGATGCAGGAAGTTAGATTTATTGCTATTTGTGAAGCCATTTAACACTGTTCAGAGCAGTTTTAGCTCATCAACACCCCACTGGTGAAACTCAAAATATCTATCATGTTTATCTGAGACAGCCTTCTGCAATGTATCTTCATTTGTTCTTACCTCGTGTTTGCTCTCACCCTTTACTTTACTTTTTAACTTACTTTAAAACTTCAGTCATTTACTTCAGGAGCCAAAACTCTTTTCCCACTTGCCCCATGTACTGAATAACCAGCTAATAAACAGGGAGTAAACGATTCCTGAAGTGTTTCCTCCACCTAAGCTAGCTGTTGAATTGGAACGGTGTTCCTAGCAATTGGAATCCCACTGGAAACATGCCTTGAGCAGACTTAAAGCTGCAGCCATTGCAATCAAAAGATTAATAGATAAGTAATTGATTTTAATAAGTTACTCTCCTACATGGCCTATTTTAAAACTTTGAGATTGCTAAAATAAGACAATTAATAAACATGAAGGGAAAATAATTTCAGTACCTGGATTAAAAAAAACAAACAACAGCCTTTACTCACACATCTAACACTGTCTGGAAAAAAAGTTTTAAAAATATTGTGGTTAAGTATTCGATTAAAGAGTACAGAAAATAATTTTTCAAAAATAGATCTTTATTAGCAATCTGGGTTAGAGAACCGGATATTCACTTTGATTAGGGTTTTCCGTTGTGAGGAATAAAAATTTTATTTTCACAGGTTTCAAGTTAAAAAATATGGAAAGGGATGTATTTACATTACAAAGATGAAATTGAGTTACAGTGGCTAATAGGATAAGTGTTGCAAGTTAGACATTAGAAGAGGGATGTGAACCAAATTTACCGGGCAAATTAACTTTGTTAGAGCACTTGAGCTGGCGCAAAGATAACAGCGCCTTTAGGAGACAAACTGCCTGCCTTGCTTGTGTACTCCAGTGTTTCTCTAATGATTATAAAATTCTTTAGGCAAGATCTTTTTCACCAGCCTAAGGGCACCAAAAGATATTGATAAATGTGCAACAGAAACAGAATGAAAGTTGGACTCAATGCCCTAACTCTTCATATCCTAATACCTGCTGAAGCAGTTCTGGTTCTTTTGCTCTGCCTAACTAAAATTGTGCTCCTGCATGACTTGGGTGCCACTGATTTGCAAACAGAGCTACTCAGTATTTTCAGGACTTGAATAACAAGCCCAGAGAATCCCTTAAAAAATAATGTCCTGGAAAGCAAAATAGCAGATAGAGCCTGGCCAAAGTGAAGGGGAGCTGAAGCCTCTCAGCAGAGCCCATCTGAGGCAGTTCAGATATGAACTGAAACACATTTGGCATCTCTTTCCTGTTTGACAATGAGTCATACTCTGCTTCACCTTGTGCCCAAGGATTTCATACTGCTTCATAAAAGTAAGGTGAATGGTGTCTGGATGCAGTCAGGCACTGAACAAGGGGATCTTAACACACTTGTTAGTGCAGAAGGTTTTCTGCTATTTCCAGACTGTTCAGTGTGAGAAAGGGAAGTGGGCCTCAGTGATGTACCCAAGGTTATGTCTCAAATTAGTTACAAGATGGGAAGCGGTCACAAACAGTCCCCTTCTGGGTTCATGGGACTGATCTGCCTACCTAAAAATAAAAGAAAGCCAATCCTCTTCGCAGTGAGCAATTTAAGCCAATTTATATTAAACAATTTGCTATGAGACTTGATTTAAAAAAAAAAAAAAGAATAATTTTGTGGAGCTAGACTAAACAGTGTTCACAGCAGAGTGGTCATCCTTTGATGTGATGCTTTAGAGGAGCTGAGGCAGAATGTGCTTTTTCTGTGCAGTTTAATAAAAATAAGGCTGTGAAACATCATCTGATGCAAAAATCTAAGACTCTCCTCAACATCTAACACTGAAACTTAAAATTACCATACCTGAATGTGGCAGATGAGTTGTGTTCATTAATTTTAGCAGCATCTGTGCCCATTTACACCAGCTAAATATCTAGCATTCAATATAAGCAATTTTCTTGTCCCTTTTCAATTAGCTCCAATACAGAAAATCTAATTAGATCATATCTTTTAGCAGGAACCAAGAATTCAAGAGCTAAATTTTTGTATTTAATTAAAACCTCTTCATCTTGAACTGTTAATTTCCTGAAAAAGATATCCAGTAGTTCTTTCTCTGATCCACTTAGTTCCTGAATGAAATGGCTCATTTACTCTGAGTTGGTTCTTGAAGTGTACACTTAGGCTCCAACTCTGGTGACAATCTCAGAAGATGATGGGAATCATAGCTGCTTTTCTCCGCACTTCTGGATAAAATCTCTTCAGATACAGCTTGTGTTTCTTCTGGGCCCACAGAGACATCTGGATGACCATCAGGAAAGCAAAGATGCCAACTAGCAGGGAAAAAGATTTAAAGAAAAGGATCATGTGTGTTCTTTCAGAACCTGTTTCTGTAAATACAGTAGGGTTTATGGAAATATTTGCAGTCTCTTCTGTGGGCAGAGACAACTCTGCAGTTCCTCTCAGCCCGGCAGTTGCTGTTATACCATAGCCCAAGGCTCAGCCTCCAGCTCAGAATTCACACAGATGACGTTCACATTAGTTAGACACACCCTGTACCACCTCTGACTTCACCATAAATCCATATATCACAAGGCCTCCTTGGCCATGGCCTGTCTCAACCCATGGCCTCTCTTGACCATATTTCTAGTTTGCTTCTGAACTATAACACTTCTTTGTTTCTGCCTCTGGCTGCCAACCATGACAGGGAGCTGTGCTCTAACTCCCTGCTGTGTGGAGGGAGAGCTCGGCCCTAAAGCAAGTAGGCAGTAGCTGCCTGATTGAGCAAATAGGTACAAAATAGGGAATAATTTTACTGAATTTGCATTTTGCAAATTCATTATCCTTTGGTTAATGTGGAAGTGGTTAATCAGAAACATCCATTTGGCATCTGGCCAAGTTACCTCTGGGACAATTACAAAAAGGATGAGTGTGCTGCATATGTTGCTGCTCCTGCCATTGTAGGGACAGCCCTGCACTGTCCCCAAATTTTCAGGTAATTTCCATACCAAAGCCTAAAATACAAGAATGTTTCGTCTTTTCAAACAAAATTTCAATTTAATTTTTGCATGATGCAGTTTAACCCACTTTTGAAATTCGTTTCTTTTTCATTCGTAGGCCACATGGGGCTACTTCTTACAAGTAGTTTTTATAGGTTTCTATTTTGAAATGGAAAAATAATTAAAAAGTGTATGTTTTAGAGAGCTCAGTCCCAGGGACCATATTTTTGTGAGTGTTTAGGTCTCTGAGGATGCAGCAAAGTACTGAGCAAGAGTCACAAGTGCTACTAAGCAGGCTGCTCTTACAAGCATCTTGGAGGTTTATCTCATATGGCAAATTTGATGGCAATATTTCATATACTATAAACTTTTTTGGCAAATTTTAGATTTCCAGAATTCTCTTCCACAAACACTTTAAATGCTGTCTTCATTCTGTTTCAAACTTACCTGGCAGAGTTTGTGTCATCACTGTGAAACTAATCCAAGACCCAGCCTGTTGCAAAGAAAAAGGCACGGTTAGTTCTATATTTTATGTAAAGCAAAATGGCAAGTTTTTGAAAGCTCCCCATGGAAAAAGAGTGTGGTACTTGTACTGGAAATGGGAGAGGAAAAATAGTAAGAAATGAACCCCCCAGTGTGCTGGATGGGGTGAAGAGATGGGTGGTAAATCTTTACATCACTGGGGAGACTGCAGTGGACGGAAATATGGACAAAAGTCCACGTGATAGTGATGTGAGGGAAGAGTAGGGTCTGGTGGAGAAACATTTGTGGGAGCAAGGAGACTCTGACACACGGAGCACAAGGATTGATGTGCAGAGGAAACTGTGTGGAGGTGTTGCAGATTTTCTGCAGACAAAGGCTGAAAGAGTAACCATCTACCCTTTGCATATAAACAGAAGAAAGTCATGTACCTCGTATGTATAGTTGGGACAGGATACCAGCAGGAAGAGCCACGTGAAGGGGTTATAGGTTGGACTTGGAAAACAGGTTCTATTTCCTTGTGAAAGGGGAAAAAAAATAGGGTGGGGAAAATCAGAAACAGTTTCAGTACAAGGAGAGGAGAACTGAGACTTATCACAGCCTGCCTATGTAACAGCAATCCCCTGGGCCAATGCTCTCAGGGTACAACCTGCTAGAAAAGTTTCAGTGAAACCTTTTGAGGTAGCAAAAGCTGTATTTATCCCAGTGAGAAAGAATTTAAATCAATTTTTTGGCTCTTGCTGCTTTTAAGCTGAATTAGGCCCCTTGCAAGAAATAACATAAGCAGTTTCCTAACCACAGTGCATGAAAACATTCCAGAATAGAAACGGACTTCTGTGTGTGAAGTTGATCATACTGTGGTATTTTCTTGAATAGGGTGTTCTAGTGGGGAAATTACACTATTAGTGTCTGAAAACATATTTTACTTTCTGGTACATATTGTATAACCTTTACTCTCATGACACAAAAATGCTGAAACCCCAACCTGTTAAAAGCATACGCATTGATGCCTGTGTAAGTATTCGTGAGTCTATCTCTGTGTATTTGGATATATGCATGTACGTCTTTGCCTGAGATTAATGTGTCTAAAAACTCTGCAATATAGTTTAGAAGTTTTTGAGACTTATTTAAAATGAAATACATTGATGTCAGTCACCAGCATGCTTTAAAGCACTTCAGCACTTAAATCCATATTTAAATTGCAGTTGTATCTAATTAAGATAAATATGCTATAAGTTTTGAAGCAACAACAGTGTTACTTATGTTTCCTTGTCACAATTTTTTTGAAGGTTAGACCAGTGGCATGGTTACTACTTCATTTTTCTTTATTCAATGGATGTAAGTACATAAATTACTGTAGAGCAGCAGAATATGGATAGGTTAAGGAACAGGAAACAAAGACAGACCTGAATTGGTTTGGTGAGCTAAAGCTACATTGATAAAGTGATTTCCAGCTTCACACATCTGCAAGACATTGAAAACATACTTTCAGTTGTATGCCTAAAAGGCTGTGGCAATTGTGTGCAGTGCATAACCAGAACCCTCCCCATTACAATTCAGTCCCTGTATCCAGGAAATACATACTCCAAAAAACAGCCTGTGGTCTCTGTCACACTCACAAGTGTCCGGGGCACACTGTGGGTGCAGCCTGGAGTGAAAGCCCCTGGCACATCTCCACAGAGCTCTGTGCAGCCAGGCCTTCAGCAGGGTTCCCATGCCCAGCACGTGCAACGTGTTTGGCCCCAGGGAGATCAGGGAGATTCCCTGGCTCTAAGGAATTCATCAGGCTGCTCTTCTCGATTTTTTCTGGATTTAATCCAAGCTGCAAAGAAGCAGGTGAAAAGCCGACCTCTGGTTTTGTAAAGATGTCACAAGTTAATGTCCCTACCCCTCTTCCTACTCACACTTTCAAAGGTGTTCAGCAAAACAGGAAGGAAAAAAAGGGTGATTAAAAAAGCAGTAGTGTCTAAAAGGCAGACTGCTTGAATGGACAGTAGTCAGGGATTGATAAAGGAAGGGAGCCAGTACTATTCCTGGTTCTGGAACTCTCTGGTTATGCCGTTTCCAGCCATAACCAGCTTCTCAAAGTTGGACTCTAACATTTAGGTATTGCACACCTTTGGAAGAGGTACTGTTACTCCCCATTTGGTTACACAGCCTGTCGTACAGGCTGATTTCAGATTTGCTTCAGGCTTTCAGTACTTCATCAGTTACAACTGCTGAAGAATGAAAATCAATATTTACCTATATTTAAAATGGGAACTGGTAGGAAAATCAGTTTAAATTCCTGAAGAAGATGACCTGTCATAGCAACTATGTGATTTTATGGTTTTCATTTTTCCCCTACTCTGTGAAGAAAACTAAAATGGTGTTTACAGTTCAAGCTTAGGCTGAATTGAACTTTTTTATTAATTTCTGGGTTTGAAGACTGATTCGTCCTCTCAAATTGAAAAAATGCAGTGTTAAAAAAGTTGCATTTTCTTATATAATTTGTCATTCCATATTTTGCAAGCATCAAAAAAGTTTAAGAAATTAAAATAAAAATGAAAATATTAAAACCTAGAGATATTAAAAGTGTGAAGTCAAAAAATTAATTCAAAAAAAGAAGAGCTTCAATTGTCATTTTTAAGTCAATTCTGAAAGACATCCATAACAAATTTTTGTTAAAGCTAATTAAAAGAAATATGTAATTTCTATTTATATTGAAATGTGCTATTGTCTGGAAAACATTGTAGATAGAAGAATTGCTGAAGAATTTTACCCTTTTTGGCAGAGATTTTTGTGGGGGTTGTTTGGAAGATTTAAATCAGGTTTATTAGTAAATAGACCTGTTATTAGCTGTTATTCTGCATGGGTAGGTAGTTACAGTTCAAATCTTGCTGTCCTTTCAAATTCTTTTAATTCCAACTAACTGACAATCCTCTATTATAAATACCAGATTTAAAACAGTAAATAGCCAGAAAATGAAATTCCATTATAAAATACCATATCAGAAGCTATAACTCTAACCATAGCAATGGACATAATTTTAATTTACATACTTCCAATTATGGGAACGTGATTTGTTTCTCTGATTGCTATTACTTTAAAAAAATAGGTTTTGTGGTTAAAAGTGGTTTTGTGAAACACTATAGCTAATGAGATGCCCATACTATTGTGGAGCAAGAGATATTCACACACTGTAATTAACCCCTACTAATTCTAAGTAAAATAAGCTAAGGGCATTTCTGCAGGGATATTTATTGGCTTACCTTTGACTCTGCAGCTGCATTCTGCTGTGATTAACTCTGATGTCCCTCTTTAGACATGTGACTGTTAACGTTCTACATTGAGAACCACTGCTAAATTTAAGCTAGTCCTCAGTTTATCATATATAAAATATGGGGCAGTGGGGGATGGCAGAGAAAAAGCTGATGCTATTTACTATTGTAAAATATTGAAGCCTACACACTGTTTCCCCTCTTTATATTTCAAGTGAACCCTATGGGAAAAACATCCCTGCAAAGCTTGATTTCTCTAAACATGAGAATCTTTCAGGACTTCCTGCAGAAACTCTTCATATTACTCAGTACTCTTGTTTACAGCAGCTTCAGATGTATACACTTAAATCAGGATGTGTAATAAAGACAAGACTTAAAAAATGGTAAAAAAAAGAAATCTTCCAAATATTTCATTCATATATTTTAGAAACCTGTGAAAACAGCTTCAAATTATTTTATTTCATATGTTGATGTTTTAAGTTCATTGTCTGGGAATCTGCCAACACAAGATCTGAAAAGGACAGGTCTTGAATTTCCATGGGTAGGGAGTTCTCAAAAGAGCTGTAAGAATTCAGAGCCCAGACCAGGTGCTGATGCAGATCTTAAGGGGATTGACATATTTTATAGCAAACACCCACAACAGGACTCATCCTTTTGCTTGATGGCAGCATTTTCCTTGCAGGGCATGTTCCACTGATGCAGGGAAGGATGTTTCAGAGGAAAAGGAGGCTTTCTCTAAGCAGAGACTTTGATGAGGACTAGTTTTGCTGGTAGCACTGAATATTCAGGCAAGCAGTTTGCTTGGATTCAAACACCCCCTGAGCCTGGGAAGGGTGCACACAGCAAGGTTCTGGGTGTACTGCTGGCTACCAGTGCCACAGCCTCCTGTCTCTGCAGTACTGGGTTATTGCTTTTGGCTCTAGAGTCTCATGGATTGTGTGAACTTCTTCATAGAAGTATTTTTCTTGTCTTTTCTATACCTTATTAGAGCTGAGAAAGAAAAGCTGAGAACTGCATGGACAGACCCAGAGACAAACACTGCCAAAACTGTGACTTTTAAGGGTCCCGATTTACAAAAGCATTTAAATATTGCTAACAAGTTTTTGAATGTTTTTCTCAATAGTGTTTGCCTGAAGGAGCCTAGACATATTACTGTCCCATCGCCCTGTCATATTTCTGCAAGCTGATCTATCTGATTTTCAAAGAGGATGCTTTGGCTACTGGCCCAGCAGTTCCAGAGGACAGAGAGGATATACATTTCCATGTGAGAACTTCTTACCAAGCCTCTGTCTCACTACACAATTATGTTCAAACAGCAGGTTGGGTAGTCTCAGCCATCCTTCATCAGCTGCACTTTCCCTTGGCTTATCCCAGTTTGGCAGGGTTTATTTAGATCATTTTTAATAGCTGTTGATATAAGTTATTCAGGGTACACCGAACTATTGCAAAGTCTGCTTGGCATGTAATTCTTCAGTGTTTTAAAAATGACAAGTTTCAGTCTGTCTAAATATTACTGTACTAACACAATTACCAGTAGTAACAATGCTGATGATGTTCTCACAGCTCTCAAATACAGTACTTCAGTTTAAACTCTGTGTACGTAAATATTAGTAGGAGGCTTCCTGACTGAGAAACCTTAATTGATTAGTACTAAATCCAGTCAAAGTACACAAGGCTGTGGGCATGGACTTATATATGTGTATACACACAAATGCACAGAAGCATTACTGCATTTTAATAAATTGTGAGTTAATCCTATTCCATAACCATAAATAAAACTTCATTTTTGTACATACCAGAAAAGCAAGAGCAGCATAAGAAACTTGTTTGTGGCCAAATGCTAGAAAACAGAATGAAATTATAAATTGCATTTTACGGTATGCACATGGTTTGCTATGGATGAAATTAATCTAGTGCTGAGGAGCAGAAATGCTTCTTTCCTGACAGGCTCTGCAGAAAGATTGGATATTTTCACACACAATATGAAGACAATACAAACAGTAACAGCACTCTAGAATTGCCAGTTTTACACCACTGATCTCAAGGTCGTTTTCACCCAACTGTTTTTAGTATTTGCCAGCTTCATATATTCAAGTGTTCTATCAAAGCAGCTGGCGATGGTGAATCCCTTGAAAAGGCAAGGAGGGGAGTGGAGGAAAGGTCAGTGTCAAAATCAGGCCAAGAACTGCAGCCTTATCCATAGACCCTTCTACTTCCACGAGCAGAAAACTAAATACATAACCTATCCATTACCTTTTTTTTACTTTAGTAGTGAGGCAATAATGAGGCTTTACTACACAGCCACTCCCTGCTTCAGCGTCATGCAAGAAATAAATTTAATATTTGTAAATTTTACCTCCCATCTGGCTGCTCTCTCCTTTTTGTCCCCAGACCAGTGTAGGGCTCTACCATGTTCATGTCCAAAGGTTTACAATTCCCAAGCAAACCTTGGTCATAGCTGGGGGACACAAACCATGTGTACATACCTCACTTGCCTTGGCCATGTCTCATCAAAACTTTACTTTTGAGAACTCCATTTTCCTGGCTGGCACAGGACTCCTCTGTGGTGCCAAAGGCATTTTAAGGCAGTGGCCAGCAATTAGAAATATTTCTTCTGGATGCTTCATCTTTTGTGTCTTGAACAAAGAGTTTCCCCTATAAAGAAGCTGTACTTATTGATTTGATAGCCCAGACTGCTAAAAACTATGTCTAGGAGGTTTCTGTGTTGTTTGCAGCATTGTTGTTAAAGCCACACCAAATCCAACTGTCAGTCAATGAATCACATAATTTTGAAATAGAACTTTTGTGCTAGTTTGAAAGAAAAGCAAGTGTCATGTAGGAAAATTTTTGAAAAAACTTAGCAATTTAACTAAGTGTAAATAAAAATGGCAAAGCAAACGCTTTATCCCCAAAGTTCATAAATAAATCTGAGATACAGAGGAAAAGAAAGACTAAGGTGTAACAAGGAAAGTAAAGTAGCAGAAAATAAAACCTGTGCCAATTTTTCTCAAAAGAAGCAAAAGTCCAGAGAACAAACAGAAAAAAAATCAAGAGGAAACAGCAGTGCAACAATAAAATAAGATGAGGGGGAACAAAATGATGGATGAAATCTGAAAATAAAAAAAAAATCTTTCTGTTATCAGCAGTATGTGATGGATTTCCCCCTGGTTTCTCAGGGGGAGAAAAAAAAAACACCTTAATTTTCATAAAGAGGATGTATCTTTAGCAAATAAGTATCTCCTCCAAGAAAATGCAAGCAGCTCTTGTTCTCTCCTGCATTCTTTAATAGAAATTCTGTGAAGATGAGCAAAATATATTGATCCTTGTGTTTTCCCTACTTGTCAAAAATTTCCTGTTCATAAACTGGACAGCGACTGACCATTGCTGAACAGGCAGGAACATTCAGTGGCACAAAGCAGAGGTGCTTCCAACACAAACTTCCTCCTGACAGGGAGCAAAGACTAATTTCTGGCTAGATCAGTCATATGATTTATTGTGGCACCAGTTTCTTGATTTTGGAGGACTTCAGGTTACACAGCAAGACTTTTTCAAAGCTGTTTGTCAGTTTTGTGTCCTAGCCATACCTACATGGTGGCGTGTACCGTGGGTGGTTGATGTAGTAGGCGATCCAGGATGTGAATCCCCAGTAAAAGGCACAGCCCTGGAACAGACAGATAATTTTTTTGAAAGGGCAATAAGGAAGTGCAAACTGTAACTTTATAAATTCTGCCAAGTGCAAAACCTGGGTGACCATTGAAAGGCTTTGCAGTTGCTTGTGAGCCTGAGAATATATATCTTTCTAAGATGCTGTGAAGCCAGTAAAAAAAAATTAGGAACACAGTGTAAATTTCTTATTATTGTGTTGAATGTGTTTTATTCCTGTTGAAGGAATTGACATTTGTCTTTTCCTTTTTTTTATTTTTCTGCTGAAGATCACATTTCTATGAGCTGGGCTATTAAAAGTCTAGGGCTGGTTAACACAGCTGAGCTGTTACTGTACCTGAAATTCAGCTTTTCCAAGCAAGATAGAGAAAGAAAAACAGAACACTAAACCAGACAAAACAAGAAAGAGTAAAAGTGAAGCCCCATATTGTAGCCATGTGTTAATCTCCTTCACCAAAATCCTAAATGTTTAAAGGGAGGGTCTTTACATGACGCTGAATGGGATGGAGGGGTGATACAAAATGGCCAAGATAGAGTGTGTGAAATAAAAGAAAAGAAGGCCTGTGAGTAATGACACACTGTTGAAATTCAGGAGGCTTTGGAAGAGAGAAGACCTGGCCAGCTCAGTATCTTCCTGCCTGAGGCCTCCATCTATAGAAGGAGAATTTTTTTTTCCTACTTGTAATTTGATTTTCACTTCCTAGCACAAGGTCTGTCTCTTGCTCTGTATTTATATTGCACCAAGGAAGCAGTGTATGATTTCTGTCAACACTGCTAGATGTTGCAGCAGCAGCTATCACCATAAAATAGCATTCAGTCTGAAAAATATCCTGGGCTTGACAATCAGCCCCTTGGGTGAATGAGTCAAAGTGGACATTTACATGCAGGAGCTAAAATGGACATTGATTTCAATTTATGTCCTTGGGGGCATGGTCCTGAAATCCTTCCTGTTATCTGTATTTTCACTAAACATAATTCCTGGAGCTACAAAATAAATTAATTTTTATTTCCCTATCTTCTTCCAATGACTGCTTTGATATGAGGATATTCTCTCTTACACAAGATGATAAAAATATTGTCACCTTTATCATATTTTTCAGAGGAGTGTGCCCTTCCGAAAACTTGTGAACAAATAATGTCTCCAGAAGATGTCTGATGTAGTGTAAACAGTGACAGAAGCAGGCCAAGCTGCAAGAGAAAAAAAAAAAAGGAAATTAAGGTAAGTGAAAGATTGTTTTTATTGCTTCACAGTTAATGTCACAAAAGGAATAAGAACTAATATTCCAAAACTGCAGTCGCATTAAAATTGTGGGATTTAAGATACTGTCTTAATTGAAGCATCTGGAACCAAAGATTAATGGAATAATTTTCAGTGTTATACAGAGTTGCTTGCATTTTGCAGGGAAGCAACTTATTTTTACTAGCCTTGAAATAAAAAGAGCTCCTCAAGCTCTGAATGTGATGCACAGTCCTGACAAGACATTCAGACAGGACAGCTGTGTATACAGCCAGGCGTCGGACGTGCTTTTCCAAAAGATGTCTCCCACGTTTTAAGGCCACCTTAATGCTCCTGTAGGATGTGTCTGACATTTAAAAACATTCTGAATATCTTCTGAATGGTTTCCTTGTCCTTTGCCAACTCAAGTAGCTGCATGGAGGTAGTTTGTGTTTCATTTCCTTGTGGACGCAAAATGAGATTTTGTTGCTGAGTTAATCCATTCTGATGGCTTTTTTGTTGCCTGTTATAAAGAAATGAGGTAATTGTGGTAGAAATTATTATATTGATTCTCTTTTGAGGAAGATTATGAAACAATAACAGGCATTGCTGATTTGCTTCTGAGAATGAGCTGCTGCTCATAGCGATTGAGTTTCAGAAACAAATGTCAGGAGTGATTCCTGATGGCATTTTATCTTGGTTACATTTACCATACTACCATAGCCCCTCTTGCTGCAAACCAATTATAAGACATAAATGAAAAGTGGTTTTCAGCATGTGAAATCTCAAATAATTTTATTATGCATCGTGTATGGTAGCTAAAGTCAAAGATTAAACAATTTCAAAGTAATTAAACCAGGGAGAGTTGAGCTAAGAGAATTTTGAACAATTAATGACTTATCCAAAGCCTGGAGCAAATATCCAGCTTTGCTGGAAATTTTAAAATTATTTTGGCTTAGGATGGGGACCTCAGATGAACCTGTTAAGGAGTGGTCACTGGCAGGATTCTGCCCAACCTTTGCCCACATAAAAGAAGGTAAAGGCATTGCAGGTTCTTCTGTGCTGCCAGAAACTCTCTCCTTTTAAACATATGCACAAGAGAAGGAAGACAAGTATCTTGCAGCTCTGGATTTGAATTCAATTATTCTCAGCTCCACTGACTCCCTTAATGTGTCTCCAAGTGCCTGTTCCTCCATCTGTAAATGGCATTATTACTCACTGTATTTCTCTGCTGTGTACCAGCTCCCCTGATTCTGCAATCACAGTGTGGAAGAAGTGTGGGGGAAAGCTGTACAATCCTTGAGCCTCCTAGGTCCCTGTGTGCCCTCCTATAAGTGATCCAGCTTATGCAGGTGACAGGCTTTCCTTGATCACTTTTCACCCTTCTGCCAGGCACTAATCACCTGGAACGGGGACATTTCCACTGAAGGAAAACTCCTTTTAAGTGTGAAAGTTCCCAGCCTGCCTGGTGCATTCTACCACTGTCCTGTGGAGATGCTTCTTTTGAGTTTCTTGACCTGACTCATGACAGAGACACCAGTTGAATTTCCTCCTTCCTGTGCCTAGGTGAGAGCTGGCATGGGGGTGGTTATTTTCTGTGCTGGATGCTGATGCTGCTCATCTCAAGAGCAGGAATGTGCTATAAGGAAACTGGGAGTGGGGCACCTGAAGTCTTGTCTTCTCTGTCAAGCATGACTTTGGGTTACTACCCACTGTGTTTATTATTTCACTTTCTGACTTGATGTCAAAGTAGTTGGGGAAACACTGCATCTCCACAGTGACCAGGTGCAGCAACCATTGCTGGGATCCCATTTTTGGTCAAGCTTATGAGTGCTGCTAAAATGACAAACAGGTATTGGTAATAACTGAATCTGACAGTAGGCAGGCAGCCTCAGACCCCCCGTAACATCCTCAGCTCTGGAAATGCAATCTCCATCCCTTTGGTTTCTCATGATCTGGGAAAATAATGCATACAAGTGTCACTTACTGAACCACTGGGTGGCGGAAGTTCTTCCTGCTTTCCACTTGATCATAAATAGTCGAGAGGCGAATGTAAAAGAGCAGATATATGAGAAGAGGCCCGGTGTATTCTGTTAGAAAAAACTAGGAATGAAAAATAAAATTGCTGTGGCAGAGTAGAAAATCGTATCAGGAAAGGTGTGAGAAAAAGAAAACCCCTATCCACAACCCCTATTCATCCTTCAAATGACTTTTGGCTTCATTTTCAGGACTTAAATGACACACAGGGGATTCTTCTGCAGTCTTTTTAGCGAAGGAGTAAAATCCATCTCGGAAATGAGAGATAGGTTTCTGTGCAGAACATTAACCCAATCAGGAATGCTTCATGGAGGTGGTCAAAATCACAGTTATCTCCTCTTTATATTTTTGGCTGTGCCATCCGGTGCCTATTTGAAATCTAAATAACACTGAGAATCAAGGCCAAGAAACCAAAGGCAGCTTGCTTTCTGCCAGTGTTTCTTGCAATTAAGTGGTAAATCGGTTAAAAGCCAACCAGGCATGACAGAAACAAACAGAGCTTTGAATCCTGGTTGCTAGCAGAGTCATCTGGAAGGGAGGTTATCATTGCTTGAAATTTGGTGGAAGATGGAAGAGCAGGATCAGCCTGACTGGTGCATGGTGCTTTGAGCTCTTTTTCGGTGACTGTGTGGTTCTCCTTCCTGTGCAGGCACCAGCAGAAATAGCCTGTGGTAGGCAGACTGCACAAGTTACCCTACTGTGAAAAAAACAAAGAAGAAATCATTTCATCTCACCATTGTCACCCCTGCTAGGCACAGAGAGCTGAGGGGCAGGGAGAGAAGGCAGAGTCATGGAGATGACATGAGCTTCCCTCAGTTTTAAGGTCTGACTTTGGTTTGGTACAGTCTGTATTGCTTTTTGTTGGGGAACATTCTTAAGCCACACACAGATGGAAGAAGTAAAATGACATTGGAGTGATGAGAGACCTAGATTTGATCACCTGTCCCCACTAGACTGAATCGCAGAATAAAATGGAAGTGGTGTAGTCCTACACATTTACAAGGACTGGCAAATCATAACTCAAGTGCCTATCATTGCTTTAGGGAGAAAGATTCATAACTGATGGGTTATTTGTCTTTATGGTGTCTATTGGCACTGCTGTAGAATTGTAATGAATAAACAGCTGTGGCTTAAGAAAGCAACACTGACTTTAGTCACCTTTTTCAAAACTAGTATTTGGCCCCCCAGCAGGCTGTTCTTCTAATCACTCTTCAGAAGAACATTGAAAGAGCAAGGTTTTCCTGCAGAAGTATCTTGCAATTAGGTTCCCTTTTCCTCTGTTACAGGGGGAAACCTTTTGAAATATTATCCTTTCATAGCAGGACAGTCTCCAAAAGTAACAACAGACTTAAGTGTTCTCTACCAGGGGAACGCCAAATTCCCTTTTGTTCCAAGTGACATCATGACTCCTGTGCTCCATTTAGATTCCACATGATCCCCAGAGCAGGTGTGTGTGTGTGTGTTTGTGTAAAAATATTTAATCTAGGAGTCCAAGAGCTCTCATTGTGGAATACCTCACAGCCAAGGGCTTGTTAGAATTTTGTCCTAATAGCAGTTGTATGGGTCTGTTCCAAAATGCGAGCCCACGGTGTTTGGCACTCTGCAAACACTGTAAGGGTAGCCTCTGCTGTTTAAGCCTAACACACTAAGTCTAGACTATGGTGGTGCAGGGGACAGGGGTGCTGGTAATGTGGTCTGGGCAGGTCAGGGGAAGGGCCTGCATTGTGCTGCTTTCCTCAGTGTAGCTTTTTCTGTCTGCCATGAGCTGCACCACGAAGTACATCCGTAACTGCCAGCTTTCAACGTGTTTGGCACAAGCACACTACAAAGCTGCCAGGAAGAGTTTGGCAGGACTTAGCACCGAGTTGTGTTTACTTGTCACTGCACCAAGTGTTCCCCCCTTGCCCCCCATCTGATTTCAGATGCTGAAAGGAGAAGGAGAGTTTTGAGATTTAGTAAAAAATCCAGTCTCTCGTTAAAAGCCAAAGCTCCAGACACAAGATAACTGAATCCTTGTGACAGGGTTTGATGTAGGAGCAGGGGTGCATGAGTGCAATTCAGAGAAGCAGCTGAGAGCAGTAACAGTAGCTCTTGAGCTGGGGTTTGTGCAGGTGAGCAGCATCAAGGTGCTCGGGGTGGGGCCAGGGTTCAGTCTTGTCTGTGTGTCAGTCACATCACCCGTGTGGAGGCAGGTGGTGCAGGGCCAGCCATGAGATTTGCAACCAAACTGGGCACTGTGTGGCAGACAGGTCTGTATTTGCCTTTGTCATAACCGAGTCACACTGGCACAGAGTTAAGATCAGTGACATTCTGTTTCAGAGGATGAGGCTCAATTTGTTGTAGTAGTTTTTGCTGTAGTTTACTTCAGTTTAGGTAGGTTTCAGACTCTTTCCTTCTGTTGCATCTCCCATGCTGTGATCACTGCTCTCATTCTCTGGCCTACTGATTTTAAATTTGTCATAAATAAAAAATGAGTTCCAGAAAGGCAGGCAGAGAAACTGCTAAAAATTCCCATGAGTTCAAGCAGGTGAATGGGAAAGTAGTCTTAAATTAACACAACATTAGAATTATTGGTTCTACCCACTGGCAATCAAGGGCAAGCACCATTCTTCTACTATTGATTCTCAGTGATTATGTGCAATTAAGCCTAACTAGTATCTTCAAACTCATCCTATAGCTGACTAATTGCTGAGCTTGGGGAGTTACTAGTTGTGTCAAGGATCGGTTCAACCCATCATTTTTATAGGTGCTCAAATTTAGTAATTCCTGCTGACATATTCTGCAAAAATAGTAATAATATTTTAAACAAAGGCCTGAAAGTAATAACATTGTAGCTTGTTGTTTCTAAAAAAGGAAATATCATTTTATTTTTTAAAAAGTGATCATTTAAAACACAGAGCACATTTATCCTGTAGAAATGTAAAAAGAAAAAAGAAAAATAAACAAAAACACCAAACCCCAATATTTAGAAGAAAATTATTTTTTCTTTACCATCTTGTGGTCTTGCCTAGATTATTTTGATGTATTGGGTGCAACCAAATATGTTGATCCATAATAAATACAAATATCTTTTCCTGGAGGAGCACTATGTCTCTATAACAATGAGCATATCTCAATAGGATTTAACTGCTGAGGTCATCATTAACTCCCTGAAGAGAGAAAACAGGAGATTGCCTTCTTTTTCCCACATCTGTACACTCTTCTTCATATCTTGCACAGCATCCAGTTATCTTACCTTCCTTCTCTCCTCTCCAGTGTCTGACTTTATATTGTCTGTAGACCTCTAATTCTCAGTAACATAAAGTGCTCTTAAATGAAAGTATTCTGGAATCAAAACTCTCCCCAGCATGGTCACCATACAGAGTGCTAAAATCAAGCTTCTTTAACCACCTCAGTTATCAGGTCCTCAGAGATCTGATTCAGTAACACCTAAACAGGAAATATCTGCTACATGAACAGCAAAACTGAGATCCAAAACTCGTCAAAAGAGAGGGAAGTAGGAGTTTCCATTATCCAAGAGATGATGGAAGAAAAGGTAGAACATTACAGGAGAGCTAATCTGCAAATCAGCAAAGCATCTCATCTTGCATAAGGCAGATTGTACCTGCTTCTTTTATCTCTTATTCAGCTCATCATGCCAGGAACACCTTGCTGAACAGAGTAACAGCCAGGAATTCAAATCCCAGACCTTGTGAGGCAGAGGGTATATTTAGGGAGGTATGAATGCTGCAGAGGTGAAAGGAGTTCTTTAAAGTTATTGGAAGGATTTTCGGGCTGTTAGGGGTGACCTAGTGCCTGACACTGTCCCAACAGGTCTGCCAGAGAGAGTGGAAAGGATTTTGATGTGAGTTAAAGTGTACTGGTCAGGGAAAGGCAGAACAGGACAAAAGGAAGTTGTAAACACAGGCAGTGGAGTGGAGGGAATCTGAAAAAAGTCCAAACAAATCTTTATAAATGAGCAGCCCACATATTAGTATCTTCACATGAGGACATCAGCTAGTTCCCCTCTGTAATGTTTATGACCTGCCCCTTCTGCAATATCACACAACAAACGCTATCTTGTTGCCTTTTGGCATAGTCTCACATTATCTCATTTATGACAAGCAGCAGAGCTGAGGAAAGGCCATACAGCCTCTTCCACACTGATCCCTTCCTGCAGCTCTTTCCATGCCATGTAGGGCCACTTTCCCAGTCACCAGTGCTGCTTGTGATGTTTTCTCTTCCACTGCCCACGGGATGTCTGGATGGAAGCAGAGCAGGGGATGAGGGTAATACCTGCAGCCAGGACAAGGACTTTGGGTCGCTGTCTGTGGTCCTCAGCACAGCAAGAGATACAAAACAGCTCAAGCACGTCCTGGGTAACTCCGATGGAAAAGCAGCTGCAGTATATAAATTATCTAGTGGACAGGGCTTAGTTTCTCTGATAAATGTGAGACAAGGGCAGTAGTTGCAGGTCTGAGCCAAGGTCAGAGTGGCTCAGTACATACTGCGCAAAGAGGAGGAACTCCTGCTATCAGACAGACAGACCATTGCTGTGTGTGAGTGTACAGAGCACAGCTGGGATTTCAGAGAAACCCAAGAGAAGCAGGCAGTTAAATCCTCCCAAGTCCCCAGATCACATTAAACTTAGCATATAACTGCCTTAGACTCCTTTTACAATCCCAGCCCTAAGTACTCTTGAGCTAATGATCATTAAGAATCATTATTAATTTCTAGTCTAATTTCTACTTCCTACTCTTTGTTACCTCATTAAAGGCTGTACAGTTACCTGGGGGTGATAATGGCATAATTTTAGCACCTCCCCTAAATCTTCACCTTTGTAAAAGTTTTGTATTTTCATGTTTGCAAAAATCCACAGCAGCAGCAATTTTGCATCAGGTAATACAGCTCTTAAGGGCTGCTTGACTATTCAATGACTTTTTGTTCCCGTTCTCATAGAACTGGCTAATCCATTCCACAAAACTTAAATTGTGGATGCAGGGGCACCTGAAACTTCCCTTGTCTGGGCAGATTTTGTAGGGACTCAGTGTCTATGACTATTTCAGGCTGCTGCTCAGTATTTAATGCAAACACCAGAGATAGGGATGGATTTGCTGTAGGATTTTATAGGCAAATTGCAGCTGACTCTGGCTGGTTTCAGGAGCTGGGGAGTGAACAGCGATGGACGCTGTTGGTCCCTGAGTCAGGCCTGTGAATGCTCTCTGAAATAAGGGAGGTGAAATCCCAGCTTCCTCCTGTCTCTTCTCCTAAGACTGACCTGTCTGAAACCTTGGCATCAGACCACTCTTACTGTGGTCAACATTCTTCCCTGAGACTACAAGCCATATTTTGTTTCTTACTCAAAATGGAAAATTACTGCAAATTAACAAATGTTATTCTTATGCATAGACATACATGTATGTTGTATATGTTTGTACCAATACATATTCAGTAAAGAATTCAAGTTCTGTTTGTAACCAAACACCAGTGTGAGTTCAGATTTGCTGCTAAATCTTTACAGGTCTGTGGCAGCATTTTGAAATCTGCCTTATAATGTGCATCATTTTAAAATGTGTATTTATCCTCTGCTATGTAGATACATAAACAAAATAGTGCTTTTTAAACACCTGGTTATTGTAAATAACCTTATCTGTGCTTTTCATCCAGAAGCCTCAAAGCACTTTGCAAAGTGGAAAATACTGTTACTTTCTTGCCAGTGTTTTGGAAGCTGAAATACAGAGAAATTCAGTGACTTGTCAAGAGCAGTGACTTGGGCGAAGGGGCACCTGGCCCTCTCAAACACTGGTTCACTCTCTGGTTCACTGAGCTGAACACTGGCTCACCCTATGGTTCACTCTTCTATGTGCTCTCCTCACACCCTGTATGGGATCAGGCAAAATTCCCCATACAAAATAATTTTGCCAGGCTTATGCATTCTAGAGGGACTAAAAGTGCTCAGATTTGCATAGATTGACAAAATGTCAACCTCCTTAGTCACTCTGAATACAAATAGGAAAATTACTACATTTACCAGCTCTGTACATAAGCAGCTCTTTGTTCCTTAAGTAGCAGGAAGGGTTTAAGCATAAAGTTATGTATAACTGAAAGAAACATATTGTTCTATTTCTGTTTACTGAATTCCCTCTACCTTCTTTTTGCACTCAAAGGGGTAAAAACACAAGGGCATTCCTATAAATACTTTGGCATAGGTCCTTCAGTCTTTACTCTGCTTCACAGTAACTAGAACCCTCAGAATTAATTTTTCTAGTAGCTCCCTAATTCCCTTTGGCAACTGAAAAATTGACACTCTGGCGTGGTTCATCGTGAGCTAGTGGCGTTTGCTGCTGAGACCAAGAGAAATGATTGCAGCACTTTGCATCATTAGAAGCAGCATCTGAGGAATCCAAATCAGCCAGCTGGGCAGTTTCAGAGGTCTCCTCTTCCCTTATCAGTTAACTTCATGCTGCCACTGGGCAGTAACAAAGAGCCAAAAGTACATGTGGCCCAAGGAAAGGCACAAACAATATAAAACCATGGCAAGAAATCAGGCAAATGCAAGCTGTTCTCTCCTGATAACCCTGGAGGATGAAAAATATTAGACTTAATTAAATGAAAAATAAGAGCAATCTTGTGTGTGTAGTTTGCCTTTGTGAAAGGTCACAATGTTTTTAAAAGTTCACAGCTTTTGACTGGGATCAGCTCAAGACTTGGCCAACTGTACCAAGGTAGAGCAACACTTACTGTGTGTTCAAGCAGAAACCTCTGCCAAGTACAAACTGTTAGCTGTAAAACAGAGGTGCTTTGCATTACAAATAATTGTAGTTGGAAAAGGTGCTGTCAAGGAAATAGTGACTTTCTTTTTTTTTTCCTGGAGATCATCTTCTATACCAAATTATCTATTGATCCAAGAGGCTTAGCAATGAAAAACGGTTTGACGATTTTTCTCTTTGGCACTTTTTTGTTGCTATTCTTAAGCCACCCTCAGTTTCACATAGAATCAAACTTTCTGTTTATTTGGCACTTCTGCAAAGTTTTTCGGGTATCCAAAATTCCCTAAGTGTGTTATTCAATTTGTAGTGTCCTAGTCCCACGACTAATTCTGTCTGAATTAGCCACAAAATATGCAAACCCTGATATGAATCTGCTGAGAACCATATTCAGTGACATTGTCTGCTACATCAAACACATCCTCAGCTTTCTCTCTTACCTGGACCTCAAATTTCTTCCTAAGCTATGATAATATGAGTTTTCTTACACTTAGCATCTTTACACTATCTCACTAGTTTGCTGGGATTCCCAGTCCTCACACATCTTCAAACTTCTCAGATCCTCTCTTTTTCCTTCTGTTGTAATTGTCTGTACTTTTACATCCCATTAAGAGGTTATAAACCTTTACTGAAGTCTCTTCTTCTATTCCTAAATTAGGGAAAATATCTTAAGTTGCTCCCCAGGGCGAGTCCAAGTCTAAGCTCAGTGTAGAGAAGGTGGAGAAAATGAGTCTGCAGAAATTTGGCTGGTTTTTTTTTCCAAACCATCAATATGCAAATTGCTTCCTATCACAATCATCCCATAGACTTCTTGGGATTGTTCCACATTTCCAGGACCAATGGATAGAGCTGTGCCACACAGTCAGAGCAAACTGCTGCTCCCCTGTTCACCAACAGGACCAAAAAACTTTGATGCAAGAGGAGAGAAGCACACTGACCAAAACACTGCTTTCCCCTTGAGAGAACAGCAGCACCTCCTCATTGCCCTTCCCCACTGCATACACCTGCTGTGCATAACCACAGAGCTTCAAACACAGATCCCTTCCTGGCTTCTGGTTCATTTTCCACAATGTCTAACTTGGTGATAAATATGCTTACCAGCCAGGAGAGAACAGATCAATTAGTGAAAAATGTGGATTTTCAGACTTCAAAGATGCTCCTGGGTTTAAAGAAGTATTAGTCTCTACATTTCTAAACAAAGCAGGATCTTTTTTCATTGGGAAATTTGAAATGGAGCAGTTCTGCTGCCAGCTTTACTATTTTAAGGTCCTCAGGAGTCAAAGTACTTAAGCAATCCCTAATTTTAAATCACAGTTAGAAAAAATATTTACTGAAGTAGTGTGTTTCAGGGTTAATCTTCTGAAATTCCCAGGCTTGGTTGTAATTTTTTTTTTTTTTTTTTCCCCCAGTTCTATGCTATTTTCTCAGTTCTATTTGGATCCTTTTGGTAGCTGGCCCAGGTAGCAACAGGACAACAGAAGCTGATAAATCAGAAATTGCAATCATTGCTCAAATAAGGAAAGCTTTAGCAGCAGTGTGAATTTGAGCCAGAAGAATGGATTTTTTTCTGTTTTTTCTTCTTTTCACTACAGCAGCAGTTTGTATTCTTAGCAGTAAAACACCAGCCATGTTTCAAAAAGTCACCATGCCACATTGCAATTATGTAAAAATAGGTGTCTGTCAAACATGCTTAGGCCCAAAATTGCATAGAGATTAAAAATAAAAGCCATCACTCCAGTGGTGGGAATTTCAAACATCCCTGGGCGTAAAATCTTTACAGGGCCATATAGAACAAATCTATAAACTCAGCTCCCATTAGTATCTCTGCAGCATCAGTCAGCAAACCTCAACTGTGCCCTGCAGGCAGGGTAAATAAATTGGTAAGTCTTGTGCAGAAGTAAATTATGTGTTTCAGGTATTATTTGTTTTATATAAAAGGAGGGAGAGTAGAGCAAGAGTTCTAACAAATTTCATGATACTAAAAAACAGGTTTTGTTTTGTCCCTGAATTATATTCTGGAAATCAGCCTTGAGGGTCTCCTCCTTTCTTCTAAAAGAGCCAGCTGAGGTTGAATATCTACTTTTATCCCAGAAAAGAACCTCATTTCTCAAAAGAGACTGACAAATAATTATTCCAGTGGAGGAGAATCACAAATCCCTCACTCCAGTTTGTCCTCCTCCCTCCATCAGAGCAATCCAGCCTCTAGAACTTGTTGAAAACTGACCAGCCAATCTCAGAGCTGTGGTGTAACCTGAGCCCAGGGGAAGTCTGGCCTTTCACAGCACAAAACACCAAAAATATTTTGGTCACTGCGCAACAGTGTTTGAGGAAGAGAAGGAAACTTCCTTCCTGCAAGGTGTCAGCCTCTGGCAGAGGGACTAAGTAGGCAACAGGAGACAGCAAACCCTTGAGCTGCCAAGGTGGAGTGTGACAAGTATTGTAAATCTGAGACTGGCCATGCTCCAAAAGGGAAGCTGAAGTTTCTTGATTTTCCCAGACTTATTGATACACAGACTCTTTGTTTGGGAACAGACAGCAGCATCACCTTTTATTTTACATGTTTGGAAAGGGTGCTGCTCCCAGGAGGTAGAGGTTGATATTGTTTTCCCCTTTTAAAAACTAGAAGTCATTGTCTTGGTGTAAATCCCCAGCACTGGTGTTCTTGGTCCTCAAGTGTGATCTCCAGTGAGGTGACAGAGCCCCAGAAAACCCAAATCTGTGCTGATGGTTCCCCTAGACAGACCCATGCCCAGTGCATCGACCTCTGGAGAACCAGCATGTCTCCATGTTTTTCTGTATCTATTTTTGGAGTCCAGACCTGAATGTGGCCCTTTGTACCTTAGCTATCATTTTGCTGACGAGATAAGAATATTTTTATTCTGTGCCTTGTTTATTTAAATGTCAAACCTTTAAATCAGAAGCCTCCCTCACTGTGTGCGCAAATCTGGTAGAGCATCAAGGGGGATGAGAGCTCAGGAGATCTAAAGACAGTAAAAATGGCAGTAAAACTACACATCCTGTGTACAAATGCATTTCTAATTATTGTTGTTAGAAGACAGTCTTCTGTGAACCTTTTCTCTGTTGCTATAGACTAGCTATAATATAAAAGTCTCTTGACTGTTTAAATGACGTGGCTAGGAAGAAGATTTCTCCCACTGAGAATCAAGACAATTTAGAATATGGAGCAGAATGGGATAAGATGAATATTCAGAAACTCACGGAGTCAACTTTTTGCATGCAGATTAACTCATAAAAAAATGCCACTGCCTGCAGTACCTACTCCTGGTCATAACTGCAGTATTTATAATGGGATATTAAGCTTTAGTTATGTTACTGTCTTAGGCTACATAAACCACCAGGAAAAGAGAGAATAAATAAGGTTCTTGCAGATTACTTAATTGTAGCAAACAGGAAGCTGCAGTAATCACAGTTTTGCTTTGCAAGGAAATTCCATGGTTGAGAGGTGGTGGAATGGATTCGTGAAGGAAACGGGACTAGCATTAATTAGTCTGGCCCCAGTAGGCCATTAATCAGGATGGAGTAAAGCCTCAGTAAACTCACAGACCTCTACTCACACAGGTAGGTCACACAGTGGGAAATGCTCTACCTCCACTGAAGTAAACTGCTGGTCACCCTGGGGATTTGGATCCTTCCAGAACTGGGAAGGATGAACACAGGTCATGTTCTTCCTCATAGGGACTAAAAGCTGCCAGAATTTGTGCTTCTCAGAGCTAGCTGCTTCCCAGGAGAGGGAGAAATGCACATGATCTTGAGCAGCTGGGATGGATATGGGACCTTATAGAGCTGATCCAGAGGCTGACTTTTCCCAGGTCAAGGGTTACTGTTGTGGCAGTAACCTTCACCTTGAGTGTACGTTTCAACAGATAAGGAACTGTAAAGTAGCATGTCCATTCCAGGTGTCTTGTAGGAATGCTTCCTAGACTGCAGTGACCTGTTGGAGAGAGGAACTGGGACCATCACCTGCAAGCTGCTCAAACACCTGACACTCAAAAGCTCCATCCTTGTAGGCACAGCCAAGGAAGGACAGTGGCTTGTAGTTCCCCCATCTGAGCAGGGTGGGATCTGTGGGCTGCCTAAGGTAAGAATCTAATAATTTGGCCAACAGCCATGATGCGAGTTAGCAAAAAACTCATTTGCTTCATTAAGGGAATTGCAAGCAGTCGGTGGTTTGCTTTCTATTGCCATGAGTAGTCTTATCATGGCTTTTAGGCTTTCAGAAACTGTAGCTCTGTCTTACCCGTGTTTCTCAGTGCAGAAATTGGGAATCTCGTTACCCAGGGTACAGATGTGGGCTGTGTTTTACTTCAGCTAGTGCTCTACATGCAGACTGCAGCAAAAGCTTGGTCAGGGTGATCGTGAGACTACTCTCAGCTCCTCCACATGTGCCTGCTGCAGGACATTGGAAAGGTCTCTTCTTCTCCCACTCCTTCACTGTCCTTTCACACCCTTCTACTGTCTTCTGTCTTTGGGCTGTGAAAGAACTTAATCTTTCACTTTTCACTTTCCCAAAGGAGCCTGTAAGGTTAGAGTTCCCTATATCCCATTTGAGTGGAACGTGCTGCCTCTCTCTCAGCACCCCACCTTCCAACAGCTGCTTATAGGAAAATAACTAAAGTCAAACCAGGACTACCCACAGCACAAGACAGATATTGTTGTCATGGCAAATGTTTTTGTTTTACAAGGAGATTCAAAAGTTTTTTCTCTTGTGCCTGGCTGGACATCTTCTGCCTGGAATCCTTGGCCTCTCTCAGAACTGTTCTTTGCTTGAACAAAGAGTAAGGTATTTCCATCCAATTATTTTCCTGCATTAGTAACAGGATTACTAGAAATCCATTTTTTCTTTATAATATCCTTCCACTTTCAAAGCTGAGGTATCTTTCAGAAAATTAATGTATTTGGCTACAGTTCTGCACAGGCATATGAGCCCAAGATAAGCTAAAACTGTTTTTTAAAATTGATTTTTTTTCCTCAGGCAATATTTTTATGTTCTCCTTCTAATCTTTAATTGGAAGTCGGAGTTAGCATATTGATAACTTGGCTCACTCTCCATTTAATTCTGTTTTGAGTGCCGATAAACTAATTACACCATTTTACATAAGGAAGCACAGGCTGAGGAAGTTGAAGCAATTTGATGCCAAAACACATTGCCCATTAAGATTTATCATGCTGACTGTTACAAGGACATACTTACTGTGGTCCAACCAACCTGCTGACCCAGGTCTGTAAAATACAGTGTAATGATGGAGGAGACGGCAAGGCTTTGGATGCTGATGGAATCCTTCAAAAAGGGCCCGTCTGCAATGACAAAAATGGGAGAGGAGATGGCATAAACAACAGGTACCCTCTCGGGGGCTCAGCATAATGCTGAGGCTACCCTGCCAGTGGTCCAGCTGTCAGCCCAGCTTGGATTCTGATTTCTTCTGGTGACTTGGTACTTATTCTCCAGGTTAGCAACTCAGCTCTTCCATGAGAGTTGTTCCCTTCTTGTTTTAACAAAAGCATGAGGCTGCTGTGTGTGACACAGGGCAGCAATGTGTGACAGTTGTACTTTGCTGTCTCTGTTAATCTGTCCCAGTAGAGACAGGCCATGCAATCACACAGACAACTCCACAGAGCACTTCTTGTTCTGGCTTGCAGGACTAATGGCAAAGTCTGTGTTACACAGCATCTCCCTCACTGACATATTTTGCTGAAGCATTTGCATTCTCAGGTTGTTTTACAACAGGCAGTGCCTGATGATGAATGAAACCTCTTGGGCAAAGGCTCACGATCCAAGATTTCTTTGCTAGCTGTCTGACCTAGGCAGACCAGGTGTATCTGAGCATTACATTACTGTTTGCAGTATTCTGAGGCATCTGCTTCCAGTCCTAATGGATCTAGAGTGTGCAGGCAGACACATGAAATAACAATATTTGGTTTTCTTTTTTTTTTTATATATATATGCAGTGAGCTGGATATTGGAAAAATCCAACAGCCACTGTCACAGGATGTTGCCATGGCTGCAACACCTCTTTGCTCTTTTGTTTATGTATGACCTCCCTTTCAATATACGTTTGTTGACTGTTTACATCAGTGAGGGTGCTAAATTCCATCAGCAACTGATGGAATTTAGCACCCATCAGCCTCATTTTCTATGGCTTTGCAGTTCTGCACATCCACAGACCAAACACCAAACAGCCTCTGGCAGCTTTATCTTCCACTGCCATGTCCACCAAGATCTTGTGGACTGACACAGAGGCTGCCTCTGGCAGCCAGCTGCATCTTCTGGTGAGGCAGTGAGCAAGTATTAAAACAGATAATGCAGTGAGGGAAGGAAGGGAGTGAATGGCCTTAAAACTTCCTTGTCTTCATGATGTGATCATACACTGTATTCTGGAACATTTCACTCAGGGGTTATGAAAACCATTAGGTTCCTCCATTAATGAGAAAAACTAGTAAGTTAATAATTGATGTCAGTTGCTGAGAATGTACTAACAGTTAGTTCACCCAATAACACATAGAGCAATACTGTGAGGAGGAGAATCTGCCAGAGGATTAGTAATACATTAGGTGGCTGTACCCAGCTGTATGAATACTCACTGCGTTCCAGTTGCAGGCCAACACGGGATGGGTACCACTGGGGACCTGTCACAAAGCATGGCTGTTAATTTCATGATAGAAAAGCTAAATTTCTGTTAGGTTTGGGGTGTCTTTTTTCAGCTGATAGCTACAAAAGTGAGATGGAATAAAAAACACCTTCCTTTCGGCCTTATCTCTACAAGGAGAATACAAGAGAGCTGGGAGGAGCACACAATACACACATTAGAGCGTAAATCCCTTCTCCCATGTGAGTGTTGGAAGGGCCAATCTCAATGCTGAATGCTCCATCAGCACAGCTTGTGTGTGCAGCACTGGGAAATGTAGAGAGGATACTGTTTATTACTGCATTTGCCAAAACTCGGTACTAAATATATCAGTCTTGCCCCTCCTTCTAAAAATATGCCTATGCTAGAGTCTGGTCCAGGACTTTGTGTTTCCCATTTAGAAATTTAAAACCTCACTAGGGATGTGCAGCTTTTATTAGTTCTCAACCACAGATTAATTAGGGAAATAGAGACACAGAAAGTAAAAGCACATAGATAGCCAATACTCGGTGACTTATGACTTTCTTGATACCCTCAACTTGAGGATGTTTCCTAGAAGTAGATTTTTAAATGCTCTAGTTTAAAGGTCATTCCAAAATGCACAATAGCTGTTGGCCATTGTTATTGGATTCCCTTTGGTGATTTTGAACAGAGACCTGTCAGGTTGGTCAAGCAGGTACAGGTCTCCAGCTGCATTTGTTTCCCTTGGTGTTGGGGTGAGCAGGTAATTGCCACCGACACACTGCAGAGGGGATCATGGCTGTTCAAGTTGTTAACTTGGCCAGCTCTTTAGTTCCTCATCTGGGGATGACCTTGAACAGTCTCACAGGACTTTAAAGCTGGCCCTGTTCTGAGCAGGAACCTGGATCTGAAGATGAGCTCTGGAGGTTGTTTCTACCTAACTTATTTCAGGGTGATGAGGAGAGCTTGTTCACTCCACCATCTGCCAGCTGGAGGGAAAGGGAGCTGTACACACTGTGCACTGTGCAGTGACACTCAGCACACTCTCATTTCAAAAGCACTTGGGCTGACTTTTGTAGGCAAGAACAGGCATTAGATGAACCTATGAACCAGGGCTAATAGCAGGAGGTGAGACATCCATCAAGTAAGTTGCAAACATTTTTTTCAAAGTACCACAACGATCCGTGGCTATTAAAGATAACAAAGGGAAGATAGAGAAGGAGCAGCTGTCTGACTTGTCAGGGAAGATATGATTTGCTCCAGGACAGCAGATATCAATAGTTATTTGGGAGCCTGAAATGCAATGTATTTGTGTTAAATTGGAATCTTCCCCCCAGCTCCCCCCTTCATATTACAGTATGTTTCAATAAAAGTCAATTTACCTGATCCTGTGGCAATGCTCTTTTAGGTATGGCTCATAATCTTCACAAGGGCAAACAGAGGTTGTGCATTTAAGCACGTCATCCCACATTTCCAGTCCTTTAGCCTCAGTACACCATTATGTTCAAACATACTCAAAGATTTAGACAGATGGAAGTGTGCCTTTGCTGCTGCTCATCTGCAATGACCTTGTTATTACATCAGTGTGTCTCTGGTTTCCAGGCCATGCTTGGAAAGCTGCATGTATTCTTCTGGAAGGATCTGGAATTAGCTGTTTCTTCCCTGCTCTTACTGTTGGTAGGGGGCCACTATCTAATGTCAAGTGGAAATGCTAAATGGAGTGGGGGACAAAGTCCAAACACATTTCTATGTTGGTTTGAGTGAGATCACCAAAGCTTCCTGCTTTCGGTCTTTACTGTCAGCAGATTTTGGCAAGGCTGTTCCCAAGTGTTAACTGTCCAGGGTGCTGCAGAAACCAGCGTTGCTTTCTGGGGAGAAGGGTGACCCCACAAGGAGTCTGCTCTCCTAGCTTGATAAGGCTCATTTCAGATAGGAAATCTCACACATTCCTAGGCGTCCTGCTCACCACTTGGTAACAATCAAAGGGATCCTAGCCCCACCTGTCACCACTTATTTGCCTTCCTCCTATGACTATTTTCCACAGGGATCCTCCACAAATCTCACTAGAACAGCTCTGGATTTCTGTTTGGCAATGCGGGAATCTATTCCAATCCAGCCTGCCTATGGCAGACACACATTCCTCTCATTCCTGTAGCAGGAAAGCTCTCTTTTCTTTAAACAGTGAAAAGAAGCCAAACCGTGGGACTAATTATCACTTGTATTAATTCTTGCCTGTCAGAATGAGGGGTTGATGGCTCTCTTGGATACCCAGAGCCAGGGCTGTCTGACAGAGTAGCTTCACCTGGCATCAGCAGGAGTTCAGGAGTGCGTGTGGAGAGTCCTGCTGCCAGGACTCTCACAGGACACACACTCACTAAAGGCAGAGGCACAGCTGCAGCTGTGGGCAGCACTTGAAGGCCCCCCTGCACTCCCACACCTGGCAGAGCTCCCCTTGCTTCCAGTCTAAAGCTGAAGGGTTTCTCTTTTACAGGGTTGTTTTGCGGGGTTTTTAGCAGTGTTTAATTCACATTTTTTTCTCGTTAATATTTTCCATTGCTGCCTCCTGCAGAGATTAATGGCATTCCAAGACCATGGGTGACAGAAGTTTATCTTGTAACTCCTGTTGCATCTAAGATCAGGCATATATTAATATTTACTTTCTGACATTGTGACGGTGCATCAGAGCTCAGCCACAGCAGGTCACAGTCTCTGTATAATCCTTGTGGTTAGCAGAGCTGTTCCGCTCCCTTATGCAGGGTTTATGGGTTTGGATATGTATTTCACACTTGGAACAAAGTTGTAAAAATAACATTTTAGCTCACTGATATCCCAGACTGGCTTTGACTTGGAAAAGCAGCTATAGACTGTCCAGAGAATAAGAGTGGCCATGATGGTTCAAACCACAGGTCTATTTAGCCTATATTACATCATCTAATGTTTAGTCAGTATTGTGGTTCCTCCATAGCTGTTACCTTTCTAGCATTTATGTAAAACAGCTTTGGCTCCTCTCTTTGCAGCATCATTGGACAGCTGTTGAAATGCCTTCCTAGTTTTCCATCTCTATTTGATTACTTCTACTCTGCTGGCTTATCCTTCTCTGGAAGGCTGTTTGCCTCAGACCCCAACATGGTCACCCCCCAGCTGCAGGCATGTTGGCACCTGAAAGCTTTGCCCATTCCTCAGCTGAAAAGTCATTCACAAACTCCTTGAATTTAAGTGACATCGACTTCATTCCTCTTCACTGAGCAACCTGATTATCCTGAGGATGTCCCTGACCATGCCAGGAGGGCTGGACTAGATGATCCCTGATTATCCATTTCAACCCAAACTGTTCTACAGTTCTGTGAGTCATTCTGTTATGATTCAGGCAAAGTTATGTTTATGTGTACAGGCTTCCATTAGTCTGGAAGTGTAAGCAATTATGACAGGTCTTAAGTCTTTGATCATATTCCATCTTCTCTCGCAGGAATTTGTTCCAACTTTGCATTAAAAAAAATCCATACATTTATTTTGAAAAAAGACTTAAAATATTTTAATTCTATGATGTTTAAGACATCGTAATTTTTCCAAACAGGAAGGTATTTGCTTGGATATCATCTCAATGTTTACTTTCAATAACCTCTTTTAAAAAATGGATATGAGGAAAAATATTTCATTTTGTGTTGTACCTGTCCATATTTAAAAGAGAAATTAAAATACAAGCAAACTGACAGGACACATAAAAACTGGCGGCCACCTTTAATTTTCCCATAGCCAGCTATGGAATTACCTATTAATATTGGCTATAAAAAGGAGATGTAGTGCTGTCAGACAACCATACAAACACCAGTTAAAATGACAGCCTCGGTGCCATGCCCAGCTGCCAATATCACTGCTCAAAAATGCACAGAAAACCAAGTGGCACTGGTCCTGCTGCCCACGTTTGGTTTTTTTCACTGTCTGTATACTAGAATCCCAGTAAATGAATCAGCTAATCAGACAATCCTAAGAAGCAAGAAAAATTTAAAAAGCCCCTATGCAGCTTTAACACTGTCCAAAGGTACTCTATCCACACGACTCAAACTGACCTGAATGTGTGCTCCACCACTTAAATATCACAAGATGTTTTGAAAATTTAACAGCTAAGAAATCTAAGTACTTGGTACTTTTCAATAGTTAAGAAATTGAAGGAATCGACCTAATTTTTATTAAGTTTCGTAAAGAATCTTCTACAAAAAAATTAGTGCACTGTCTGCTCTGCAGTAAATTTCACAATCAAATGTCCATTTGTCATAAAGTATTTATGAAGTTATGTGAGCCTGTATGAGAACAAAGGTAACATGATGAAGAACTCCCTTGCTGGGGAATTCAGTGTGTTCCTTAGAATGCAGACCTGCAAAAGCTATTATACTGGAGAGAGAGGAGTCTAAGAAGTGCAAAACACAACTGACAGACACAATTTGGAGATAATTAGCAGATTGACTTTCCATCATCAGCTAATTTTATTACCAGTTAAATTGTTTGCTTCTCATTGTATTTCACCACCCATGCATCTCTAATAACAAATAGCCTTAATAATTACAAACAATACCTGCTGTGATATGAATAGGGTGATATGAACAACAAAATTACTATAATCAATCATCAGCAGCATGTTGTTTAAATTTGCAGAAATAGCAGAAATTCCAAGGAGCCACTGCGGCACCAACCTCCCTTATCTGATCACAGAAATGTTGCACATGAGCTGAGAAGTGTAACAGCACTTGCTCCTGTGAACTGAGCATGGCTGAAATGCATTCCATCACCTTAACCAGATGGCAGTTTTGATGTACTTTGGGCAGTTTACCCATGTAGCAACAAGAAGAGTTTGCTAGGAGATATTCACATTTTAATATGTGTGGGTGTGCTGGCTTTGTGCATAATTTATAGAGACAGGCAGATTATCTTAACACTTGCTGAGGTCTTTCCTCAGCAAGTAAATACTGAACAAATGCAGCTGTCCCTTGTCTGTGACCTCAGACAGTGGCCGTGGGGTTGTCTCCCTTGGTTGCAGCTGCCCTGAGTGTTCCCAGGAAGACTTCTGAGAAAACAAGGATAGAGACATCACTCTGCTAGCAACCACAGCCTTTGCAGGGCTGAAGTTTGCGTACTCTTGCTTCACTGAGCTGACAGCAGGAAAAGCAGGATGCTGAAATTACTTGAACCTATTGCTTTCTGCTTTTATTTGGGAAAAAAAAAAAAGCTGTGTGATTTATTGTGCTAACATTGCACTCGAGTGATTCCTGAGCATGATGGCAGAAAGCAAAGCACACCAAAGAAACCTCAGTAAAACTGAGCTCGGCCACAAGATCAAGAGAGGAAGTATCTGAAGTGATTACTTTCTGTGCTTGCCTCCCCTGTAACAAATGGCAGCTGCTGAGAGCTGCAATCTGAACGACCAGCCCACTTGAAGAATTGCAGCTCTCAGCAGCAAGCCTGGGGCAAGCAGGGCCACAGCATCTCTTCACATGGCCCCTCTCAAATGGCCCTCTTTGGCTGCAGGCCAAGAGATGTTTTGACACACTAAGTGCCAGCACAGTCAGCTGGGTCTGTTTTGCAGGGCTAGTGCAGAGACCAGCTCTGGCCAGGCCCCCACCAGGTACCACTCAGCTGACACCAGACTGAGCCCCTGAGCCCAGCAGGGCTCACAGGGGTCAGGCTACCAATTGTGTGCTGTTTCCACCTCTTGCTAAGTCTTTAGGGCACAGGGCTGACCTTGGGAGGGCACTTTCTGGACCCAGGATAATTCAGCTAGGCTGTGTTTTCCTGGTAGAAGGACCTTTGAGAGGGTGTATCAGAATATTTAAAGAGTGGGAGCAGATCTTGAGCTAGATCCATGTTTTTATGGGAATTTAGTGGAAAGAGCAGATCCAGTGTTCAGTAAAATCTCAGTAGAGTACTGAAATGGATGTTGTTTTTAACGGCTCCATAGCTGGGGATAAATCCCTTTTCTTTGTCAGCTTTTTTCTCTGAATATTTTCTCTGATTTGTTTCATTTGTAAGCTTTCCAGGGAAGATCTTTGGCCACGTGTTTTACAAAGGCACCTTGAACTCTAGTTGCTATGGGGACACAAAAAAGCACTTTCTTAATGGCATGTGGAATTTGAAAAATTAGCTATTTGATCATGAGCATCCATTTCTTTCCTCTGGTTTTTGCAATACGTGAATTCTTCAAGCTACAAACACCCAGCTGGCCGAGGGAGAGCAGGCAGTGAGCTGGCTGAACTGATGTCTCCAGACACACTGGCTATGACCAGCAGTGCTGAGGACAGGGTCTGGCCCAGAGGCAGGACAGCATGCACTTCCCACAGACCACTAAGCAAGTAAACCCCAGCCTGACTGAATATCTGGCTAAATGCTTCTGGTTTACCTGTTCATTTCATTATTCCCATTGGACTTAGGTGTTTAAAATCTGTGACCACCTATCTTTCCTACATAAAGTCATGTAAGAGCCACCCTGGCAGCTCCACTGAAGCCTCACAGACTGGTGCAGAAGGTTTCTCAGAGCATACCTAATGTCTCTATAGCACAGTGCACATAATTCCTGCACCCATTTCCCTTAAAAAATCTGTCAGGGTTTGCCTTTCTTGCCCAGGATCTGGCAAAAAAAAGAATATCCCTGTCCATATGTTGGTTCCTGGGAGCAGTTCAGCTGCTGTGACTGTGTCCAGATGTGAAGCTCCAGCCTGTGGGACTCTGCACTGCACCTTGAGTCACAAATTTACTTGACTGCATTTTCATTAAAAAAACTTCTATAAATGCCTGAACTTGTTGAGGATCAGAACGCTCCCGCCATGCCTTTTATTTTCCCCACTGAAAAAAAAAATTTGAAGTCTCATACTTCAGCTATATTCTGATCAGGCAATAATGGACAAATTCCTTAAGAGTCAGCATAATTTTTCTTAATGGAGATGGATTCTTATTAGTGGTAAACAGAACACTATTTGTCATTTGGGTGTCAATTTATGTCACTAACAGATTAACCTTTCAATATTCATTCTGAAACAGTCTGCAAATGAAAGCAACAGTGGAATTTCAGACAAGCAAAAAGCATCAGGAAGAAAAACAACCAAG
The DNA here is from genome assembly GCA_013398275.1 of Promerops cafer. Lineage (NCBI taxonomy): Eukaryota > Metazoa > Chordata > Aves > Passeriformes > Nectariniidae > Promerops > Promerops cafer. The sequence continues at coordinate 1,398,565 of VZSE01004306.1, read as the reverse complement.
CATGCAAAATTTAGATGCATATGTTAATATTTTTCTACATTGTTTTTCCTTTGCACTTCCAAAAAATAAAGGAGAAAAGGGAAAGCCAGCCCTGTGCATTTCCATTTTCCATGTAGCCTGCTGCAGAAAGCATAATTAATTTTGATCTTTCTGAGTGAATTTGCATTTAAATTAATGTGCGTGGGCAAAGGAAGGGAAAGGGAATGAGGCTCACCTTTTATTTCATTAATAAAAGCCAGAGACCAGAATACAAAGCAACAAGGAAATAGGTACTCTGAGGAGCCTGGAGCTGGAAGGACCTTTCCCATGGGGGGCTGCCCTTCATCAGTGCAGGGAGGCGAGGAGGTGCTGAGCACGTGGAGCGCTGCCAGGACAGCAGCGTGACCCCCACGGGGCAGTGTCACTGCAGGGCTGGCCCCCTCGCCCTGCCCTCGCTGCTGCTGGGACACCATCACACACTGCAGGGTGGCAGCAGGTGGCCAGTGCAGCTGGGCTCTGCCTGATGGGCTCGGGCAGTCTTTGGACCAGGGACCCCCAGGGAGGGCCGTGTCTGTCACCCGTGCACTGTAACAGCGCTGGCTTTGCTTCAGACTCACTGACAGTCGTGTTCTGGCCCTGAAATGCCAGCCCAAATTAAAAGAGAGATGAGAAATTTATGCCAAGGGAGGATCTGTGTTCTGGTAGTTGTCTTTGCCTTTGATTCTCCCATCTCCACAAGTCTGGAAAGGGTAACAAAGGTAATAGTTCAGGTATCAGGGAATGTGAGGACTTGAGCAGGATTCTCTTCCTAAATATAAGCTCTGTCAGTGAAGCCTTCACACAAAGGGCAACACAAACCTGAGAAGTTGCACATTAAGGAACATATGTTTGCCAAACTAAACATGTGTTTCAGGGCCGAAAAAGTCCTTCCTTCTCTATATTCTTGTCCATAATTTGGCATGGGATTTCTAAAAATGCAGCTTAATATTTGGTGGTTTATGGAATCCCTTGCTGTCTGTCTCAATCCATAAATGCTCAACTATCTCTGCTGGTGTGGAGTTGCCAGCCAAGACAAGGTTTTCACTGGCAGCAAAGCAGAGCATTTAAACACAGGTATCTGTCCACCCTCGTGGTCTCAGGAAACACAAGCAGTAAGATATTAAGGCCTGTTTTAAAACATTGTTCCTTTTAAAACCTTTGTTCACGCTCATCCCGTGCCAGTTCTGAGGGAACAAACAGTGCTGTGCCTTGCAGTGTCATAGATATGCAGTGCTTCAGGACACTGATAACACAGGTCACTGCTCCCTCCCTTCAGAAAGCTCTGGTGTGGCTACTGCCTCCATCAGCACGGCTGCTGAGTACATTTAGGCAGCAGCTCTCCACAGAGCTGCAAGAGGGACAGAGAGCAGGGAACTGGTGAGGTCAGTGTTTCAACCCAGTGCTGTTTGCACGCCGCCTGGATGCACTCTGGTGCCAGCAAAGGTTACAGCAGGACTGGGGCCCTGCTGGTTTTATATTCCAGCATCAGAAAGTACTCAGTGGTACAGCAATCACAGCTAATACAGAAAAGATGGCTCAAAAGCTCATTTGTGCCTTCCCTGCTGATGTACTGGGAAGAATCCTACCCCAAGCTCTAGCTGTTTCTTTAAAAGCATTCCACAGTCAATTAGCTAATAAAGTATGCTAATTAAGTATAATTTTCTTTCAATATTGACTATCCAGGGGATATTGCTCTCTCCAGCCACTAAGCTAATCAGGATGCTTTCCCTTGCTGACCCCCAAAGCAATGTGGGTTTTGTATCTAATGGCCACACCAATGCCATCAACAATTAACTGAGCACATTTGAATTGACACGATTTCATCCTCAGAACAAATTAACTTCTCATAAATCCATTGGTAAATTCACCACACTGAAAATTAATCCCCATTTAGAACAGGGCTAAACTGCAATTTCTCCAGGAGCATTGAGAAAAAGGCAGCAGAGATCTGCCCTGCTCTGGCAGCAGATCAGACACTAGCATGGGAGCCAGAGGCTCTCATGTTCCTGTGTCCTTCCTGGGAGAAGCTTATTAGGGCTGGCTTAATTCCCCCATCCCACCACTTTACTTAGGTTGTGGAAAGGCTTTTGTGCCTCAGAAGCCCTGCTATGAGGCTTGAGGGGACCTTAGCACTCTCTACAACTCCCTGAAAGAGGTGGTAGGAATGTGGGGGTTCAGGCTCTTCTGCCAGGCAGCCAGTGACAGGATGAGAGGACATATCCTCAGGCTGAGCCAGGGGAGGTTCAGGCTGGACATCAGGAGGAATTTCTTCATGGAAAGTGTTCTAAACATTGAAATGGATTGCCCAGGAAGGTGGTGGAGTCACCGTCCCTGGAGGTGTTCAAGAAACAACAGAACATAGCACTCAGTGCTGTGGTCTAGTTGACAAGGTGGTGATCGGTCAAAGGTTGGATGCAATGATCTCAGAGGCCTTTTCCAACCTAAAAAGTTGATCAGCAAAGTACTTTTCCACAGCTTCACAGACTCAGCCCATAAGGGACTTGATTGTGGTGATACTGCTTGGTGAGTTTTCATTCTCGTATCTGAGGGACGATGCTTCATCCCAATCTACACGGCAAACACTTTGTGGGCTTTGAACACCTCTGCTGCTTCCCCTCTGTAAATGTGACAGACACAGCTCATCCAGACTGTTTGTGCACTCTGAACTTGCAGTCTAATGGCAGAACATAAAAAAAATATTGCCTGCCACTAGTATGTATTTAAACCAGAGCAACATACGTTGTTCCAGTATAACTCACACATCATTTGTTTCAGCAGTGAGTGATTTTCAACAGCAAATATATTCAATATCATTGCAACTTGGGGACAATTTAGAAAGAGGCAAAACTCTGCTACATTATTTTTACTGTGAATCATTTGTTCACCTTCTTGTCTTTGATGCATTGCTTTCATTAGCTTGAAACAGTGGCAAATACCAAATTTTGTTTGAAAGCTTTCTTATTTTGGTTGTTCTTAGGGTTTCTTTCCCATCACGCACAGATAAGGAAATAAAGACAGAAATAGGCTACAAATATGAGAGAGGGCTTGCATCTAAACAAATGCAAAATAAACCACTATCACAGGGTGAGATCTTTCACATGAAGTTCTGAACAGCCCCCCTTGATCTTGTGCCCATCTGATCCTACCCCTGGAATTGCAGCTACTTGTTACACCACAGCTCTTGGCCCCACAGAAGGGAGGGGCTGCAAAAGCACATCCAGGGAATCCATGAGGAAGGAGGACCTGGGGGAAAGTCTGAACTTAGAAGCTGAAGCTGCTGCCTCTTCTCTAGTCTGTCAGAGATGACACCATAGGACTCGTCATTTATTTCTCTTGTTCTCACAGGTTTTTTAAGGAGGTAGGTTCCTCTCATTCTGGATCCACTTCCTCTCCTGTTATCCAGTGCCTGTTGGCTGTCTTTCACAAGAATTCCTGGGACATTTCATACACATCCATTCCAAGCAGCTCTTTGTAAGAGATGCTGTTGGACCTTTCAGTAAAGCCACATGCCAGCTTAGGTGTTCAAAAGTGCAGGGACTCCTGTGAAAAACCTGATGCAGAGGCAGAGCACATTTACAGCCTCAGGTGACCTTGACCCTGCCTTAATCAACAGACATCTGTCTTATTAATGGACATGAGATTCTTTTCACACTAATGAAGGCCCACTGGGACTTCTGGCATCCTGAGTTCCTTGAATGAACATTAAGCCCATGAGTCTGCTGGTGAACACCAGGTTAACACTGGAAATGAGTCTGTTCTTCAGACAAAAACATTAATATCTGAGTTTAAATTGATGTAGGAGCAGTTTTAAACCCAAAACTACTTTGGCATCTTCTGTTAACAGTTAAGTAGGCTTTAATTCCTCAAGACTGGATATTCCTAGGGCCTGGATTACTTCTATAGGGCCTCCTACTGTAATTTTTCAGTTGCGCCATAGGCACTAATATAAGACACATTGTAAATAATAACAGGCAATTCTGGTAAACAAATTTTGATGGTTTTCATCTAGATCTGTCAATTAAATCTACTGTAAAGTCAAGAAAAGCAAAGAATCTAGCTACGAAATTTCCTTTTCTTAATGAGGCATTTAAATAGCATCTCACATTTGTTCTCCAATTGTTTACATAGGATGTCATTTGTGATGCATTGTTGGAGCCCTGTAAATCTCAGCTGGGAACAATATCCCAGAGAGCAGAGGGGGACAGTTCTGCTTCAAGCTACATCTCAATAGATTTTCTGCCTTTTCTTTTGTTATGTTACTCATCTGAAATGATATCTGTAATCCTGCTAATGAAATGCAATAACAGCATTGACAGCGGCAGCTGTCAAAAAAAAAAAGAGAAATAATGTGAATTTTCATTAAACTTTTTCAGTTGATCTTCACTTTTTCCATTGCTGATTTAAATATTGCTGGTTTTCTGAAGGTTATCTTATTTTATAAGGCTTTAATAAATCCTGGCTTTTGTGTTTTAGACACTTTACTCCCTCTGGTTCAATAGGTCATTAAACATATATTTAAGTCATTCTTTGTCCCAAATGTCTCTTACGGGATCACAGCCAAAAGAGACAAAAGATCCCAAGGTGGATGAAAGGCAGGTTAATTATTCTTATTTTATAGATGAGAAAATGAAGCTTAAAAGGAAGAAAGTGTCTAGCACACAACTCACCCCTGTCAATAGCATGACTCCCATTGGTCAAGTCTTAAAGACCCAAGTTTTAAACATCACATTCATTTCAGTGTTAATCAGGAGACTTTAAAAGTCCCAGGGGGCCTTCTGGCTTTTATTATCATCTTTGGAAGACCAGAATGCTTTAATCATCTGTCTCTGAAACTCTTGTTTAAAGTTCTCTGTGCCTCACTTCTAAATCAGCTTGGTGAGCCAAACCTCCACCATAGTTTCCAAAATTAATAATAAAATATTTTTGCAACTGTGTACATATTTCAGAAAGCAAAACACCATGGATACCTGAACAGATGCTTTTCAGACTGCTTCAGTGTCTCTTTCTCCACAACTTATAATGAGATTCAAGTGCCCAGCAGAGAAATGAACTGCAGATGCCTGGTCTGGTGCTCACTCTCACTGTTGCTATCTCAGCACCCCAGCTAGAAATGCCCAAATGTAAAATCTGGGCCTTAGCAGTGTCAAGAGGCATGAGTCAGGCTTTAATGGGAGGCTTATGACCACAGCTCAGGATGCACAATGGTGTCTGTGAAGTGCAGAGAACCTGCTGGAGGGCGCATGCCATGGGCTCCATGCATTGTCTGTCCCTTTCAGAACATGGCCAGAATCATTTCTTCTGTAATTCTGACACAGAGTGGGGTGTGGGGTGTGTGGTGCCTGAGTATAAGGTAAACCTTCAATCACTTTGAAGATTAAAATCCTGAGGTTAACTCAGTTTGGCTTCTTCTTTCTTTTAACAATGCTAGGTCAATGATGCCGTTCTCATTTCCTGACTGGCTGTTGCAAAGGAGTGAAAAAATTCCCAGCTTTCACAGGAGGGCTTCAATTATTTTGACAGCCAAGCCATAAATTCAGGTCACACTAATCTGTACCAGCAGACAGACTCCTGTATTTTGTATAGAGAGATTTGCACAAATAAGCTGAGAGGAGGTCATCCTCCTGATTCTTCTCCCTGCACAGGATAGAAATGAAGCTACTGGACAGGCTGGTCTTATGACTGAAGCCCCATCCCGAGGCAAGAATTTGGGTACCTGCTCTGACAGGCATGTGCTGCACAGGCAGGAAGCAATTTACTCATGGATAAGATCCCTGATTGTGAGCTGGGAAGGAAGAGAGTAGCAACCAATTTGAGTTTTGTGGCAGAAGCTGTTACTTACTTTGTGCTTAGAGCTGGGAAGCAAAAAGTAAAGAATTTCAGAAGATACAAGCCTCACTGTGGCAGTAACAAGAAATTCAAGGAGTTTCTAATAAACGGGGTTGTATTGACAGGCATAGAGAAGTAAAAAGGTCTTAGAATTGTGTCATTTGAGGGATACTGAAATTCATCAGGAACTAGCATCCTATTGATCTCTGCTGTGTGACTAAGACAAAAGAAAAAGAAATTATAAATATAGGATGGAATAAATACCATGTTTCCTCCTAATCTAGTAATTTCCATTTAACAAAGTCAACACAGATGAATGAGCAATTCACACTGATGGAATCACTGTAGTTCTTAGTGCCCATTTGTAATAACTGCCCATCCCCGGTGATTCGCCTTCATTGTGTGATTTCCAATTGAGTTGTTATGAATGCAGAGAGCAGAGAATTTATCGAAAACAATAGCTGGATGTGACTGCCAGCCCAATGTGCTCTGAGAATCCACACTGGGCACGTAATGCTGGGCCTCTGAGCTCTGCAATCAGACGCCTGCACAGCAGGATATTGTCTGTCCTTTGGAAAACTCCTTCATATATGGATTCTGGGCCAGTGTGAACTACTTAGGACACAATCAGGGAGGAAGGAGTTTGAGATGTGATAAAAACTATAGACTTTGTAGCTGCCTTTCTGTCCAGGGAGTGCGTCCAGCTCAAGGCGACTCGTGGTGGGATCAGATCATTGCCCTCTTTCAAACATTTTGGCTTTCTCAAAGCCTGATCTCCTAATATAGGACAGAAGAAAGATCCCTCTGGAAGGCTCTGTGCCCTAGATATAACTTATTTGGGTCTCTTTGGTTTGTGAGACACATGGCTGATTGACAGGCCAACGCTATGAAGTCAACTTTGCTGAGCCATAAATAGCATAATTCAGCTTCTCTGAGTCCCCAGCAGATGTATTCATCAGGCACATGAGTCTCTCCAGGCATCAAAATTGACAGATTTCATTAACTTTCTGCAACCTGAGAATCCAGCTGTAATAGACAGTGTGGAGAAATCAGAGGAACGGCAGGTTCTCAGCAAGACTGTGTTATCAGACAGTCCTGATTATACAGAGCCGGTAGGCAAGGACTGGCTTAGCAGTCACCGCTCTCCCTGGTACTGCTCTTAATGACTAATCCCCACAGCATCCTTTCTCACCTCTCTGAGCCTTGCAGTTTAACATCACAGCCAGCCTCCAGAAGGGAATTATGTGATGCAGTACAGTCATCCTTTCCAGCAACAGCTCTGCATCCCGCTCTTGTGTGTCAGCACAGGCCTGGCAAAAAACAGTTATTCCTGATGCCCTTGCTGTTGGAATCCTGCTACTAGATCTCAGGTGTCATGAAAACCAGAAAAGTTGCACATTCATGGCATGAAAACCCTTTGCAGCCTTTTTAGAAAGGAGGAAAAAAAGAGGACTTCCTCCACTAAAGAATTAATTTTAGTACTTCTTGTGCCATGAGCTGTGCTCACAAGCCTGCCTTGTGCTTTCTAAGCAATGAGAGATTCTCCTCCTTGCTCTTCACCCTGTCAGCTCGATTTCCACTGTTCTGTGTTTTGAAGATCTGCTTCAGGGTTCTGGGTGAATAAGGACCTGTTGGTTTTAAAATGCTGCTGTCCCTGCAGCTGCTGAGCTGAGCACTACTGGGTGATGGGATCTGCAGGGCTGCCAGTTCTCCTGTGGCTTTTGGGACATGCAGGATGAGAGCAGTAGGTAAAACCTGGCAGATGACTCCTAACACGCTGCCCTACTGTAAGGAGGAGGCTGAAAGAGTGATTGGTCCCATCATGAAGAAGGAATTGCACTGAAGAAGGAATTGCACCTTTTTCCTTGTCCTCTCTCTAGAGAAAAGCAACAGAAAATATTTCAGCAGCATTCCAGGGAACATGGCTCCCAGGATCACTATAGAAATACCTGTAAGGAGCAGTTATAAGATGGTATAGCAGGATTCTAAAGTTTCATATTGTTCAGAAATTATGCTGTTTATTCTTGAGTGCCATCTACTGACAATTCCTGTCTTAATGATTTGCTTTCAATGATATTGCTTATTTTAAATGCCCTACATAACTTCTGTTAGCTTAGATGTTCCTTTTTCCTTGAGCACTTTATTTCCCTCTGTGAACCAGGATACCCTTGACACGTTATCTCTTCAACTTCTCTTTTTCCTTCCACCCATCACTAGGTTTCCTCCCTTCCCTGCCTGCTCCTTCTGCCTAGAGGGCAATTTCTGGCCTCCCTATGCTCACCCTTCTGGCTAAAAATGTAGCTGCAGCTGTGCTGTCCCCCTTGAGCAGGAGGTTGGCTCTATCAGTTTGTTACAACCCTGCTGAGATCTTATTTTCCCCTTTCCTTTCAGTTCTTCCTCTTCTTTCAAGAGCTTTTTCAGCAACTCTCATGAACCTTTTCAGTAACCTTGAAAATATTTAATGATCACTGACTCCACTATATTACCTGTTCTAGAGGTATTTTATTTTAGTTATGTGATACTTGAATTAGCATTATTATTACAGTTTTTCATTTTCTATCTGTAAGATTTCCTCCCCCAGCAGTCCAATACATTTTGCAAAGATAAAAATAAATTAAAGGTGAAAAGTTATTGCCAAGGACAAGAGCTCGGGAAGTTTAGCCTACAAGATATTTCTTTCTCCATTGAAAACATAATCTGTATAGATAAAGAAAATGCCAGGTAGCTAACTCATTATAAGCAACTGGGAAAATAGGTCAAGAGACTTTTTTCTCATACATTTCGTTTTTGGCTTGGTTCCACCTCTGCCAGCTAGCCAAAGGAATGAGGAAAATTCTAGTGAAGTGTCCTGATGCACAGCACCATTTTGATTGAGGGCCGTGCCTCAGACAGCTCAGCATGATGGCCAGTGATACCCTGGCACTCAGCTGCCACTCAATTTCAGGCAGAAAATATCAAGCTGTGGAAGCGTAGACATTTGTCCACAACACGCTTATATTGTGGAACTCCTTCCCAGAGGATTTTGCTGAGGTCAAAACTGTAAGTAGGTTTAAAAAGGATTAGACAGATCCATGGTGGGCAGGTGTGATGTTTGCTATGAAGCATGACAGCCTGGCTCTAACATCTGTTACAGAAAGCCCCTGTCGAGCTGGTGGCTGGAGGGGGCTGCAGCAGGGAATCTGCTGTTCTGGGCTGACCCCAGTGGGTGCTGCCCGCCCCTCCCACGGGCAGCAGCCAGGGGATGATTAAAAACAGCTTCAGTCTGGACAAAGCCTTCGAATGCCCATGAAAATAGCACTTTGTCTGCAATGGTTATTCTCCACTAAGATCCCTGAATCTCCAGTGATAAAACTGGGATTGCCCCCCTGAACTCAATGCCATAAAAAGCACAGGGTTAGGCCTTTTATGGGGTTGTTTCAGTAGAGACAGTTTTGCTGAGGTGAGGGCTGAGGAGTATTTCAGTATTTGTTTCTGGACTTCTAAATCCATATTCTGCGTTTTGTATAAACACATATCCAAATATTTGACTAACTTAGAAACTACTTATCAGTAAGATGGCAAGTGTCACTTGCATCTCATTTATTTTATTTTCATGACTAACAGCCTGTGCTGCAATTCATAATTCAGTCTCTTTCCTCCATTCTTGAATCAGGCAGCAAAACCTGATCAGTGACAGAGATGATGCTTGTGAAATTGCTGCACAGGGGTTCCTCTCACTGAAGGGCTGACAAGATACCAGCTGAGGAGAAAGCTTAATTGCATGGGTGATCAAAGGAGAACGTATGAAGACAGGGAGACTGTAAGGGGGTGTGCGTAGGAGTGTGTTTTAATGAGAGATTATAGGGGAACATGTGAGTCTGGCACACACAAAATGACAGAAATGAATGCATGAGCTAGTACAAAATAGCATACTAACCAAAGGCATCCACAGATCAGCCTCAGCCCCTTCTCAGCCCTTGCCTAAGAGAACTTTGTATAGTTAGTGGGATGGCAGCTAATAGAATAAAGAGAAAAAAGTGAAGGTTTGATCTTTGCAACTGGGAAAGGAGGGGGGGGGGGGGGGGGGGGGGGGGGGAACCTCATGAGACAACAACATGCAGGCTGAACTGGAAAAGAGAGATCAAAGCAACGAGCTGAACTGAGAAGAAAGGACACAGGACACTGATATGGTGTACTCCCGGGAATGGGATGAATTGATGTAAAAAAAATGAGAATTTAAAAAGCATTGAAGGCACTTGCCAGCCCCTCCATGTGCTGTAACACACTGCACTGACAGAGGTTTGGTTCATGAGGTGTACTGTGCTTTGTTGTATGCTTACTGTCTCACTTTAAACTCAGCTCCACTTACATCACTGGGGGTACTTGAGGAGTAAGATGCCTCTTAATATCAAAACAGGTGCCATTAAAATGGCTTATACACAATCTCACATCATTTTAGCCCAAATCCATTAAAAACCTCATTACAGTTATATTGGCATAAACCTCTGTGCCAGTGTTCTCCAACTGATTTAAACTGCATCAATATAAATCCAGTTTCAATTGATTTAAGAGATTCTAGGCAGAAGTGCACTGCATTTGACAAACTGATGGGAGGACATACCCTTATTGAAATATTAAAACTTCTGCACTCGATCTTTTCATATTCAGCAGTGTGGCTTTTGAACTTTTGCCATTTTGTATTTTACAAGCCCTTACAGGGAGGGAAAATAAGTAACTTTAGAGCAGTCAGGTTAACAGCCTTTCGCTTCATCAACTGAACCTGTGTGCAGCCACAGATGCCTTAAGCTTTAGTGTTTTATAAAATTATAAGGACACAGAAGAAGCATAATGCTTTTTCAACTTACCCTGCTCTGAACTCAAGCATATTAGTGGCTGACAGCCTTTTTTATTTTCCTGTAAAAGGCATCTAGCCTTTAGTTGAACACACCCTTTTTTTGTAAAAATAATGAAAGCTCAGTATCTAAGATGCCACCCACTACACCAGGTTGCCCCATCCAACCTGGTCTTGAGCTCTTCCAGGGACAGGACATCCACAGCTTCTCTGGGCAACCTGTGCCAGTGCTTTGCCACCCTCACCAGAGAGAATTTCTTCCATATATCTAACCTAAATCCAGATGTTATTTAATCACTCTGAGTTCACGTTCCCCACTACAGCAGCTTTCTGGTCCACATGGTGAGTTTATGGCCAGCTTGAAGGAGTCTATTTTTATTGAAGTTTATCCAATATAATACTGGGAGAAGAAATGCAGTACTGGTCTTGAAATGACGCCGTGTAATGTTAAAAACAAGAGAAAAACTCCTGCCCCTCATGTGCTGGCAGTGATAAATTATGCAGTTCTCTCCTTCCAGTCTCTCCCATCTGCAACAGCTACAATAGAACCTTAGTTTAAACACTGTTCTCATTGAGTCCTGGAGCTGTCAGGCCAGTCTCAGCTTTTGTGTGAGATTCATGAAAAATAAATTTGACAATTTCTCTAAGTGAAAGGCCTCTAACCATGTCTCTAGCCTGGTAACCATAGTACTTACATGCTTTGTGAAATTTGTGTTTCACATCAAGAACAGTAGATGCTGGAGGTACCTAGGAAAGAAAGCAAAATGCATGCAGATTAATTTTTCTTTCTTCTTCACTTTGGGATCCCTTCTCCACCCTTCTAATGAAGAGATGCTTAAATTTGTCTGCAAGTCCTTCAAGCTAAAATGACAAAAATCAGCAGATTTGTTTTCACAGATTGGTATGTTATTAAGGATTGTCCAAATTTTAATTATATATCACCTGGACCACCTGTGCTTGGTCGATGGAAGGGTAAAATCAGAAGGGTCAAGAGGGAAAGCTGCTGGCCCTGGTTGATGCAAAAAATGCCCCCTAGATCGAAACAGTGGGAAAACTTGACGAGTTTAGCTTTAAAGTTAGGTTCAAGCCTGCTGAGGTCCATGTCCTAGAGACATGAAAGGAATTTCTGGAGAGGGCAGTAGCAAAAGTGGTAGGTTCTGTCCTTTTTGCCTGAAATGAGTTTGCTTCTGCATGCTTTTGTTCATGTGCACTGAAGCAATTCAGGTGTCACTGTTTTAGAGGGCAGTCTGGAGGCTTTTTAGGCTCTATTTTATTATGTATATTGATTTCTTAATATACTTTGTACAAATTACCCGAGAAACACGTTTAGAATTTACTACAGCAAAAGCCTTGGATTTGCCTTTTGTTTACAGGGAAAGGCAATGGGACTCTTGAGGAAGTAGCATGTTGAGCTATTATTACTAGTGGATTGTGACAATAACCATACAAATGAATAGAGAAGAACATAAGAAATTCTCCTAGTAGAGATCATTTAGCACTTTAACATAGGTTGTTTTGTTGAAATGACTGAGTTTGGAGAAATACTGATGCAACAAAATAAAATTGCTGACTCTAAAGCAACAAATCAGTGCAGAAAGAAAAGTTTACTCTCATGTAATTTGACACCCCACACAAATATACAGTATATGTGCTTTTAGTACTTATGAGTAACCCAACTTGCTTTCAGTAATATGAACAGGCAGAGAGCTCAATACATATTTCAGTGCTCTAAAGATATAAAATGACACCTGTGCTAAAAGATAGTAAAGTGCAGATATTTTCTAAGTTTTTTCTTGGGTTTACATGAGAACACTTTCCACAGTTACAGAGGGTTTTACTGGGCATTTACAGAAACTGCTGTAAATGAAACTCCACTTAAACCCTGATTTGTCTGTCTGATGTGGCTGCTAAGCAATGCCAACTCCACCCAAATCAATGCCTAGGCTCCTTGAAACCATGGATTACCCTTTTTCCCTGTCCCCAACACCTGTGTTGGCCCAAACCATGCTGAGCTGTACTAGGCCAGGCAGGAGACAATGCCCATGGAGACCCTTTTCTTCCTAGCTACAGGAAACAATAGAAGAAGCCATTTTTTCTTTCTTGGTTTAAAAAGGAAAGAAAATATTTTATCTGTGTTTATTGCACTTCAGCCATTCCATGCAACACCCAGTAGAACAGCCCATCTCCCATAGTCTCCTTGTATTTTTCCTATCATATGTGCAACCTCTGTGGACGTGGGAGGGTTATGTTCTCGAAACCTCTAAAAGTGTCTGAAATTGCTTTCTCTCACTTTGTAATCTCACACCTGTGAGGCCTGGAGTCCAGAATCCCTCAGATATGGATGCTCTGTTAGCTGGCACCACCTATTCAGCATACAAGCCTGCAGACCAAAATCTGTCATATGTCCTAGCACAGGGCAGACGTGCAGGTACTCAGAGCTGCCATTGCCAGCTGAAGGATGTGGATGGTCTTTTCCAGTTTGATGGAGGATGAGCTGGCTTTCTAAATGCAGTATAAGTTAAATTGCTGCAGGGCCTGCATCCCTGCAGATCAGCACCTCACTGTGACTGGTTCTGGGATAGAGTAGCTAGGGCCAGCCCATGTTCTGGAGAGCTGATCAACCAATTTAGGCAAAGAAAGCTAAAAAACTGTAAAGCTTAGCATGCTTACAGAACAGTGCTTGCTCAAAACAGAGCCCAGGTCTCCATCCCCAGCTCTCCTGAGTATGTTTTGACTTCAGGGCAGAGCTGCTCTCAATCTGTTCAAAATGTCTAGTCCAGCCCTTGTTAGCAGCTCTCCTTTTTTCATCCTGAGACAATCAGTGCTTTCTCCCCTCCAAATCCTGCTATGGCAGCAATGGGATTCATATCACCTAACTTCAGCTATTTAAAAAATTAATCCAAGCTCATGTCTTAGGTCTACCACATGCCTCAGGCGTTTGAAAGCTACGAAGTGCTTGCAGTGTCCTGCTGCAGCCCAGGTGAGCGTGCCCCTGGGGGTGATGAGCAGCACCGCTCACCACTGGCAGTGCGGAGCAGCAGCTGGAAGGGCCGTGCTCTGTGCATCCCTGAGCGAGGTGAGCTCATTAGCAGGACGCTGCTGTGCCTGGCTGCAGCCAGGCTGCTGCAGCCAGGGCTGGTTCAAGCCCTGGCAGCCCGTGCCCAGAGATGCGCTGGGCCGGTGAGTCGCGGTCTGGCAGCTCCGCGCGGCGCCGCGGGCCCCGGGAAGGCACGGAGCTCACACCCAGCCAGGAGGGCAGCAGGACACTCGTTTTATATGAGCCAGCCAGCCAGGACCCTTCCACTTGAGACAAACTACACGAGTCGTGAGCTGAAGGATAACACAAATACTTTCCCCCTTCAGAATGGGCTGTGACACGGAAGAATCGCAGTGTCCTTTCCCAGGCAGAATAATGAGGTTATAGCCACAAAAGAATGAAATACATTTTTTTATGATCTTGATAATTCTGTGTCCTTTTCTGAAGACCTCATAAAACAACCAGTGAAGTTATAGTTTCTAATATTGATCAATGAGAAGATGGATGCTGAGATGCCAGCTTACTATTAAGAGTGTCCTCTTCTTGACCATTAATTATCTTTTGTTCTTTTCATTGTACATCAATACAAGCTAAGGAATTGTAAGGACTGGGAAAGCATCTGCTCTCATTACCCTTTGTGCAAACTGAACAGAACACCCTGGAATAGTTCACTGTAATTATTAGTCTTACTCTCCTTTCATTCTTCTGAATTATGTCTGAAAGTGTTATAACCCTTTCTTTCCTCTATTTCAGCACTTTACAAATATGCAAAGGCAAAGCAGAGTGAGAGACCACCCTTAGTTTTTAAAGCAGGATGGATTTCTGCTCTTATTTGGTATGTATCTTCTACATTCTGATGGTCAAGCCAGTTTTTCCCTACAACTTCTTCACTTGTAGTCTAACACCTGATTTAAACTGTAGTCAGCTTTCCAATAAGTGACTATCATGTGTGAGATGCAAGACTATTTTTTTTGAAAAAATAGTTATGAATAAATGCATATTTTACAGCTGTGGGTTGCAGTCATTACACTATTCATTCAGAAAAGGATGATTTCAAAATGTCAAACCCTGGTTTTCCTGTACTTTCACAGCCAGAAAACTTTTACTTTTCCATTTGAGGCAACTTTTCATTTACAGGAATTCAAGAATTAAAGGACCTTCTGGGTCATCCATACCAGTTCTATTCTTCCTTCAGACACCAATGCACAAAGCATCACATTTCTTTTTCAGATTTAAAATACCATATTAGTATTTTATGCTATGACTGAAGGGAGAGCACTAAGTGGAAGATATTAAGGGAACTTAATACTGCCTTTTGTGAGTGCAAGCTAATCAGATAGTTATCCACTTTCATACCTCTTTCACATTTATAAGTCAAAGAATTATGCCAAATCTGGTGATCTGTATGTAATTGCATCACGCAGTTCTTGCATTAAAGAATTATTGTAGGGGTCAGAGGTCAGCAGAATATCATTAAGAATTTGAATAATAGAATTCCAGCAAATAAGTAATCTTTCCTTCAATATTTCTCTCTGAATACTTTTCTGTCTTTGTGACGTCAGTACCACTGCACTGCTGAGTCACCTACTTTGTAACAGGCATTTTCCATATTTGCAGAAATTCAGAAATTCTGCCACTCCAGTTGCTCATTAACCACTGCCCCATCTTTGCCAGGGTAAATTTGTTCAAAAGGGTGACATCAGTTTATTGCAGCTGAGGATTTGGCTGCAAAATAACCAGCTAATGGGAAAGCCAGGTAATTTTCAAATTCAGCACTCAACAAATACTTCATTACTGCTTTTGCATCTTGTCCTTGTTTTGGGACTGTGCTGTATTCTAAGAAACCAGCAGCATTCCACAGAAAGTTCATTAGAAAAACACCTGTTCTAGTAGATCTCTGGGTTTTGTCAATTTGACTTCTGGATCAGATCAGCTCTTTCTTATTGTCAGTTTTCAAAGTCAGAATTAAAAACTGGGCACTGTTTTGCTTTAACCTTTCCCATTGTGCCCCACGCTGCTCTCTTGGTGAACCAGTGTGCTGGTCATGCCCAAAGAGATATAAATAAATGAGCTCACCATGGAGATGACGTAGAGGGAACTACATATAGACAAGTGCTGTCAGCAGCTACACAAAGGCTTTGTCTAGAATCCAGCATTTTACTCAGTAGGCTGCAGTGAAGTGGCCACCAAAGAGCTGGCTCTGACCTCAATCCAGCCTTTCCAGAAGCAGGAGATATCCCAAATTACGGCTTGAGCTGAGGTAGTTTCCAGCCCACGTACGTAAGTAGAGTAGATTGTCTCACTGAGCAATCTTCCAGATTATTTATTATCTGGTCACATGAACCTTGGCATATGAGATAATCTGACTCATATTTCCAGTGATTATGGGCCAAATTAGCTAAGAATACACATAACCACATGCTTGCTGCGTGCAGTCATGTCAATTTACACCAGCCAAGTTTGTCTCTAAAGATGATTAATTGTTTTTGTACTGCTAGCTGGGTATTTCTATTAAAAAAAAAAATCCTCTGTCTTTGCAAGAAATTGCCTGAAAAATTGTCAGACACCAAAAAGAGCTTTTTCTCTCTCTGCTAACGATGAGAGTGGAAGTAAAGAGAATGTAATTCATTAGCAGAGAGAAGGTGTGCAGAATTCACAATGCACACCTATTTCTGAGCAGATCTGACTGGGCTGGTACATCTCCATGCCCTCTGACCTTTTATTAAGGGAGCTGAGTAAGGTTACTGTTCACCTCAGCAGCTGAACAGCAGAACCTGTCAGGAAACCTCTGCCACAACACTTTTCTACCAGGGAAATGGAATTTTTCTGGAAAAACCCTGGATGTGTAAATTTGTGTTGACTTCAAATTTTTAAAGTGGAATATAAATTTATAAAAAAATCTGCTTTTGGCACATGCTGGGAATTCATTTTTTTGTGTTATATTCATTACTTTTTATTTCTCTTCTGTATGGAACTTTCATTATTTCTGCATTATTTTATGATACATCTATCATGATAGTGCAAAATAATATAACACGTGGCTCACATGTCATTGAAAATAACACAATAGGAAATAGTATGCAAATAAGTGCCCTATTAAGTTGTAAAATATATTGAACTTGAAATATTTATTGTGTCATAACAGATTGAAATATTTCAAAACTAATTTGTAATGCAATCTTTCCCAAATTCTACCTCATCAAAAATTCAAGACTAATTTTTTTTCCACTGTCATTTTCATAGAAAACAACATTTGGGTTATGCACTTACAAACAAAATAGTTGAAAAAAAAAATAAAGTAATGTAAACTACAAACAATAAAATAAACTTTTAAAAAATTATAATATTTTATTATAAATAAATATAGTGCTGTTTTACTGAACAAAGCATAAATAATAAAGAATAATAAGCAGTAATTTTGACCCATACTTCTCAGGAAGAAAGTGAGGCTTAGGGTGCTGTTTATGTTTTTTGCTGGGATTTTGATTGCCAGTTCTAGCACAGATAAAGCATACGGCTTAGCTGTGGAACCTCTGAATTTGTCTTCCTTCTTCTATCAAATGGCTGTATAGATTTTTGTTTGCTTTTTTATATCTACACACACTGCTAAAATTAGAAATCAAGAAGTGCACTGAAGAAACTCAGCCAATATTTAGCACAAGATGGTCATAATCTATCTGGGGGACTGCATGAAGTAAAAAAAGCCAAAAGATCAACCAATTCAAAAGAAAATTCACAGAAGAATATATTTTGGCAAAACAAGTGATTCTGTGAGTAGCAGGGCTAATAAAGCAGGTCCGTGGAGGGAAGTTGGAAGCTGAGAAGCAGCAGAAAGGAATGGGAAATGAGGGTGATATATGAGAACAACCAGGCAGCATCGGGTCTGTTAGAAATCCAAGTACTTTTCATTATTCAACACCAAGTGCAATGAAAAGACGCTTGCTGTATTTCTGGTAGAGGTTCTCTGATTGCCACAATTTGTTCTTTTGAAGCACAAGAAATGTAGCTGTTGAGGAGGAAAAGCTTGCATCTTAAGGACTTTTTAAAATCCAAAATTGCTTAAACATAGGCAGATGTAATAATAGCATTAACATATACTGCTGGGTATTTACAGATCCATGACTACATGGCTCAGGTGTTTTGTGAAGGATCACACATCGGATTTCAGCAAGAACCTGAAGCATGTTCTGATGGAGCAATAAATCATATGCAGGAGTATTTTAATGCTAATAATGCCTATAAGAGATGCCATTATGCACCTAACTTTCCATCATGGGCTGTGCTGTTAACTGTTAGCCTAATAAAGCACCTACTGCTCCCTATGGGCTTGTATTGCTCCAGCACATTTATAATTTGCAATAACGTCTGAATTATCTCTGATGCAATAAGGCAAATGTGCAGCTGGGGTAAAATGTCATAACTTTGGTGGGAAATAGGACATTTTCACACTGGCTGGGAATCTGTCTCTACAGATACAATTTTGGCAATATTCACTGCTCTGGTGGCATAGTTGGCTTTCGCTGCTGGCCAGAATGCTCAGGAAGAGTTGGAGCACCACCAGCATCTCACAAATTCACTCTTGTTTTTTGCTCAACTTTGAATGCAACTTTAATCTTTTTGAATATTTATTATATTTGCTTCTTTATTTCTTCCCCCAGGCTTAGGCTTTTTTTTATCTAAAATAAGAGATGTATAAAATCTGTCATTTAAAGGCACTTCTAAGCTTTGATTAGCATCAGCTGAAGCATTAGTCATCTGTTGCAGCTTCTGTAATTCTTCAAATTATCCCTTTGCAAATGCTGAATGCCCTAAAGTTACCAGCTTCTCTCCTCCCCAGTCTCTCTCTTCTAGAAAAATCAAAGGCCATTTCTCCAGGTATTCCATTTAAAAAAGCCATCTCACAGCAAGCAAAAAGTAATATGTAGAGTTGCCTCTTTTCATCTGAAACCATCTGTAGCTATATTGACATTAAAATTATGTGAATTTCTAGCAGAGCAGGAAGAAATAAGTGTCATGCATTGCTACAACAGAATTTGAATATGTTTACCTACTTTACCAAGTATAAGTAATAACTGAGGAAGAAAATACTTCTGTCATGACTTCCAGCACTGTGGGCTGGGCATATGATTCAATTCTTACAGGCAAGAAAAGACACATATTTTATAAATATTTCTTTTTCTCAGTGCCCCCTAGCAGGGACCAGATCCCCGTTGTGCTGGATGCTGTGAAAAAGTACAGTGAAAGACACAAGACACCATGAAATCCTCCTTCCAAAAGGAATTTTAAAAAGAGGATTTCCACAGCAATGAGCCTACATCCAGCTATTTTTGTGTCTGTGTTCCTTCAGCCATTTTGCTGTGGGAATTGCTGCTATGTGGGACTCAGCATCCATGTCTCACTACAGAAGCCCCCTACTTTGACACTGCTTGTTATTCAGCCCCTTTTGGCATCTCTGCCATCAGAGGTGGCACACCATTAATGATAGATTGCTTGAATGAGAAAAATTATGATATAAATCCTCTGCCTGAAATGAGACCACTGTGGATGGTCACAGGTTCTGCTCATTCTCCACACAGAAGAATATATAGTCCTCTGAAGTGAAATATTAGAAGTGAAAGATTTAGGAGAAAAAATACTTTAAATGGCCATGAAAGTATTAATCTCTTTCCTGGGTAGGGACTTCTTTACTTTGCTTCCCTAGAATGAGGCTAATGGGAAGAATCTGACATTAGAGGCAATGTTCTGGTACTGCAAAGAGTCCCTTTGCAGAGTTTCATTGCCTACTTTAATTGACTGCACTTGCTCACCTAAAATGAATGTGGTGTGTCTAACCTCCAAGCCATGATGTGAGAAGTTATTTTTATTTGCTAGAGCTGACTGTGCAAAAGAGAGACAGTGATGACTGTTCTCCTCTGCTGTTCACTTTCTGTGACAGAGCAGCAACCCACAGGCAAGAGTAAGAGATTTCTGATACCAGAGACAGCACTTCTGCATGCAAATGGCTTTGCTGACATGCCAGTGGAAATTCATTGTGTTGCTAAGCCATAGCGTGCAGGTACAAAGACACACACCTGCTTCAGGTGCTTGTCAAACAGACAGACAAAAAAAAGCTTATGAACTCCTTCAGAGAAGAACAGGCCTTTCAGAGCAATCAGAACAAGCCCTAGTTCATCTTTGGCAAAATACGTAGTGATATACAAACTGCAATATTTAACTGCAAGAAGTGTTGAGTATGTACAAGTGACTGGGTTGATGCATAGACTTGTGTGCAAGGGCATTTTAATTCCCTAAAAATCACAATATTCCCGTGACATTTATTGTCAGCATTGCACAGCAAACAATGCCTACAGCTCACAAACACACAGTTAAAAGTTCCTTCAGTGTGTACTGTGAACCATAAACGTTCAATTATCACTAACTGGGTTTTACAAAGACATTTCAGTGGGAGAAGGATGGAGAGCTGGTTTAAGGAACAGTAGGAAAGTAGCCTCCATTATTTTTGCAACACATCAAGGAAAGAGGCTCGTCCTGCACATCTGAAGAAGCAAGAGCTCTTCTGCAGGCCTTGGGAAGTGTTCTGAAAAGGGGGGTGGGTCACTGCACAGTAGCCAAAACCTGAGTTTGCACCTCTGTTGACAGCTTAACTTGCAAAATCATACAGCACAAAACTACTGAGCTCTGAAGCTTTTGATAGGAAAAAGCTTTCTCTGCTGGTTTTGCCAGAGGAGATTTATTCTGTAAAAACTGTACCGTGTAACACTTGCTGCCTTAAAAGCAACTCATGCAAAGTTAATTACATTGCACTATGTTTGTGGGAAAATACATTTTACTACAAGTTAATTTGAAGAAAAAAATATTATACAATGAATGCTATAAAAGAAACAGTTATGAGTTGCTTTAGCAGCATTTATAAATCAAATCACTGCACATCAATAACTTTAAAACCAACCTACATCAGGTTTTTGGAACAATGTATGAGTAAAACAGTTTTTGAGTAGCCATGTATTTTTCATAAGCTGTGGGTGGCAAAAAAATAATGTGGGTTATTTGTTTAAAAAGTACAAAAAGGAATTGTTTTCTTTCATTTCTAAAACTTGATGATTTTTGTGTGTTCTGCTGTTTTCTGTGGCTTTTTGGAAGCAACACAGAAGCCAAAAACCTTAGACATTTTGTGATGCTTTTTATTGAAAATATTTCTTAAAAGAAATCTTCAATTATGTGCTTTCCTCTTTACACAGAGACAGGCATTTCATCCATACAAATTAATAAATTGCAAGGAAAAAAGGGACTTTTGATCATCCAGGCTCACCTGCTGTTTTACACTGGCCAAAGAAGAGATTTTTTTTCCTTGCTTAATGCTTCTTTCACTCATTGAGCAATAAACATGTATGATTCACATTTCAACTACTGTTTGTGTGAATACTGTCACACAAATGCAGTATTGCTGTGCATGTTAAAGAGCTGAAGACTGGTCCACAAGACACTCAAGTCTTACTTATCATCCCTTGTCTGTAAAAATATGGGCCCAATTTCTTGGCTAAATTTTCCTAATTGTGTCTTTCAGGCACCAGCTCTTGTAAGGCTTTTGGCTGCTTGGGTAAGAACTGCTCAGAGACATCCTCTTCTGGGTCTGCCTCCCTGGGGAGCAAGGAAAAAAGGAAGGAAAACCCAGGATGCTGTCCTGCAAACTGGCCCGGACACCTGGACTCTTGTCCTGTCATGGGCAGTGTGTGGAGCAGCAGGCTGCTCGTACACCTCCTCAAAATTTCACTGCCACTGTCCTAAGACACCTCCTCTGAGCATTTATACACTGCTTTTAAGGATGGTTGTAGCCTAAGTTTAACTTTCCCTACTTGGAGACTTCCCCTAGCTTGGACACATTTTGTAGAATAACTGGGGGAAAAAAAAAAAAAAAAAAAAAAACTGAAGCTGGTTTGTGATTCCTCCCCAGCCCCCAAAATCAGAAGCCTCTTTTCCATGGCATATCACCTCAGAATTAATTTCAGGAGCAAATCTGGGGGAAAAGATCTCACACTGCTATTATTTCTCTTCTAAATTCTCTAAGTAACTCCCTGGAAAAGCTCGTGTGCACCAAATTACTTGCATAATGTCATATCCATAGCAGAGAAAGTCCCCAGAGCAGGTTGACAATATTGAATAAAAGAAATTATAGTCCTATAAAGAATTTCATGTTCACAGAGTGCATGTGCAAAATAAACCGCCAGCATTGCTGACTCGTGTGAATTTAAGTTTTGCAAGATTAGGTAATTTTCCTCCAAAACAGAGTCCTGCAGCAGATGACTATGGGACCAAAATGTCTGGGATTTTTCACCACTTCTGCATCCTTTCTTTATTTTTTCTGCCTTTCCTGGTTGTGCAAAAGCCTGCAATATGATGTGAATATGTTTTAAAGGCTTAAAAAACAAATATGTACTTATTCTGTTCCTTGAAGTTAAAGACAATCAAGAACTTATAATAACCACTTAATATACCTTACCTTGCTCCTTCCCAAAAGTATAAGATAGGTAAGAAAACTTAAGGAAATAATGCTATTTTTCTTTTTTAAATGGAGAATTAATTCAGAGAACTAATTGTGCTGGATTCAAAACTTTGGATTGATGCCAACTGATTTCACAAGATGACACAGCCAAACACACCTCTTATAAATTCCTGGTACTGCATAGAGGACAGGAAATTATTTATTGCTAAATACTAGAACTAGTGAAATGTACTATAATTGTGCAGACTTTACAGAGATCCCACTAATCAGAATGGGATTCATAGGCACATGCAGGGATCTCATAGAAACTCAACCTCTTGGAAGCAGCTCCTGGTGTTTAACTACAGAGCATTAAGCATTGAATCACTCTGCCTGAGTTTCTATTGGGTAGAGAAAGAAAGGGTTCTTTTCTCTGCCATTAAAATACAATTTTTCCCTTTAGATTTATTAATCTGAGAATATTATAAATGCATTTGCTAAATTATAATATTCTGAACTACTGCAATATGCAGTAAGAGTCTAAATACATACATTTTAAAATCTATGGTTCCTATTCTCTCCTATTCTGGCAAGCAGTAATTACATGCAAACCCAAGAAATTAAGTTAATCATTACTATCTCACAAACAGAAAACAGGCATTGGAAGTGTCATGTTGGGCCTGTACCAGTTATATTTAATTAAACAGAAAATTATGCATAATCCAGTACACCAGTCTCTTGTTTGCTCTAATAACCAACTGAAATTAAGTTCACCAGTACTAATGAGTATTCATGGAAGAAAGGAACTCAGCTTCTGTAACTTCAGGGTTGACTTAGGAAGGGATTATCACAGCAAATAAAGGGACTTAAGCAGCCAGGTGAAGGATCCTGGCTCCTTCAAATTCTTTAGGCAGTCTTGGAAATCTCAGCCTTGTACTGTACATGTACCAACCCCTTGGTACTGTGCCAAAAATATTTTTTTAAGAACTCCATGCTGCTGGCCATGTAAACTGAACATATATTTCTGTTTCTGAGCAGTGACTTCTAGCTGTTATTGCTACCCTGTGTGTATTTTACCTCTGAATAAAGAGTACTTAGCAATCACCACTCATGTCTCTCTTTTCACTGCTACAGGGGCAGAGTCCATGGTTTGGAGGAGATGAGAAAATCTTCAGGGTCAGAAAAATTCAGCATAAGGATTAAAACACGGGTCTGGTATCATGCCAGCAGCATGCAGCATGGAAGGATTCTTGAAACTTGGCTCTTTGCCTAATGCTGTTTCTGTACTATACTTCTTTTAATGACATTATAGGAAAGCTCAAGATAAGAAACAGATTTGTCTTTCTTTTGATCAAAATCTAATTCTAAATGTATGTAGATAAGCTAACAACTGTGTAAATATCACTCAATAAAGTAATGTGAACACTACCATCAAAGTTGTTAATAATAGTCATCCTATTTGTTTCACCATTTTGTGCATGTTTCCTCTTTGGCTAGATTTAAAAAAAAAATAGCAAAAAATATTTTGCTCCATTAAGAATGAACAAATGAGACATTTACCTTTAACTAGGCACGCAAATTGCAAAAACATCCTTAAAACATCCTTTAAATGACCAAGAACACTGAAAATCTGGTAGTATTCCACCCTGCATATGTCAAAGGCATTAAATTAGACATTTGAAGGACACTTATCTACCTGTTCCAGCTGTTGCCAATGAGGATAAGGGAATGTTTTTTCTAGGAAAAAAGTAAGTCCCAAAACTCCACTAATTTACTGAAAAATCCATAGGTTAAATAGATTAGGATTCACATTTTCATGGCATGAAAGAGACCAACTCTTTCACTGAGGGACAATGAATCACAAAAACTGTGATGAAAATATTTAAGAGGCATTTTTAGCTGTTATTTATGGGTTCATCAACTTCTGTCCTACCCAGTCCTCTCATCCTACTTATGCAATTTGGCTGTAGTTTATATTTTTTTACTGACATTATTAAAACAAACAAACCAAACAGAATCTCAAAACACCTCTTTTAGCTAAGACTCTTTGTTTAAAACTGATATTTTTTTTTTTTAAATTGCCAGGACCAATCTAATAAGCAGGGCACAGCTAAGTACATTTAGGTACCAGCAGGTACTCATAGCATTGCAGAGATGGTAGGCTTTACAAAGGTGTTAAAAATGAGTATCCATTCTGAAACAAATGTTTAAGTATCATGCTCTGAAATAGACACTAATCTAAGTGTCAAGAGTCAGCCTAAGGACGTAACTTAGAGTCCACAGAGCTGCTAAGAGGTCTAAAACAAACCAGTGCAGGATTATTTTGTAAAAATCCTGGAGAAGACCAGCCCAGGGTTACGACTCACAAGGAATCCTTGGTGTCCCCCAGAGAAAGGAATGACAGTACTTCTAATTACAGAATAAGACCACAGCACAGTGGAAACAGAGTCCCTGCACTGGCACCGTGTGAACCAGGCACAGCCGCAGCGTGCTGGGATAATGCACTCACCTTGTCCACAATGCAGATCTGCTTCTTGCTTTGCACATCAACAATCTCTACTTCAAAGTACGTGATCTTCGAATGTTTGAGCGCTGGTGATGGTTTGATTTGGCCAGCAGAGAGCACCAGCTGAGATAAGTTGAAGAAAGAGCGTGAGTCATTGTGAGACATGGACAGAGCTCCTCCATCGGCGGCGAGATCCCTACTGTGTTCTGGAGTGCTGGGATTCTGCCTCTTGAGCATGGTGTGACCCAGCAGCAGCGATTGTCATATCAGCAGGGGACAGTTCCAGGGGAAAGTGTTTCCTCCCTGCATCAGTTAAATACAGCCACAGACTGACGAGACACAAAAGGTCAAGTGGCATTCCATTTTAAGTGTACTGTCTTATTTAGCAGGAGTGAGAACAATGGCTCTGTAATCCCTGTCTATATTTAATCTGCTATCGTGATGTCCTGTGTTGATGTCACTGCTGCTTTCTGATTTTGTTCATTTCATTTAAAACAGCGTTTGAAACAAGACATCCTGAAATTAGCAGATATCAGATCCTGGAATTCCAGAGCCCCAGAGGGACAACCAGAAATGAATGTAGTAAATACCACTGTTACCTGCTGAGACTGATGTTTAAAATGTCCATGTACACACACATGTATAGGTATAAATGTCACCTATTCTAGAATCATCATCATCAGATGTCATCTATTCTAGAAATATCTACTAACACAATAGCTTGAGTTCATCAGCAAAATTTAGGGGATACTTGCATATGTATCTGCTTGGCTTTAGCACTATGGATTTTCTGATATTTAATGGGGTAGAGCTTTCCTTACAGTTCTGCCAGGGAAAATCAACTGAAAGAAAAGGAAATTATAACCTTAAAGGCATTAATTCAGGGCTTGGATCATTTCACTATTTTCTTATTCTTTCCTGACAATTTTTACAATGCAAGTCTGCAACAAAACAAAAGCAGCTTTAATGGTAAAAATCAAGACTACATAAAACAACAAATTTTCTCTGAAGCAGCTTCCCCAAGCCTTGTTTAAACTTCATTTCTCCATGTATGGCTTTTTAATAGGATTTAACAGAACTAGCAGCACTTTTCCATCCTGAAATTCCCCCTAAATTTCCCTAGGCTGCCTAGGACTACAGTGTTAGAAGGGCACCATGAGTTTCCGCAGACAGCTCTTTCCACAGAGTAAATTCTGAATACATTTCTCCATGGTAAAATCTCAGGAAAACTACAGTCACTATTACAAAAATCATATGGGTTTGTTACACTGAGGAAATTAATTAAGTGGAAAAAATCTTCCACTTAAAGGTAAAAGTCACCACACAATTAATACCCACACTGGGATGCAGGGTGGACACAGAACAGGGCTCTTTTCTTTGATTCTGCTATAACTCAGAAAATTTAGTGGTTCTTTAGCCATAGTTCTGACTAAAAGAAGCTAAACCCAACTCATAGCTAAGAAGCTTTATGCCCACATGACATAACAAATTTTGAAGTAGCTCAGACTGAGAGAAAAGTCCCCACTGCTTGGTGATGCAGTCATGCAGCCTTGGAATGCCTTCACTGGATTTGTTAATGGAAAGCCCTGACTGGGGGAATGCAGGTGTACAGCAATAGCCATCCCCTACTACAAAAAAACACAATTAAATTTGACTACACTGAAATCAGTTAGTGTCTTGCCATTGGTGCAGAACAAGTCAGCATCTACAGGAAAAAAGCAGATTTGAACAAGATTATATCATATCAAAGAAGTTCACCTGTCTCCAAGGTTGAATGAAAGGGGTTTAAGGAGCCATCACCTTGGTGGAGTCAATATAGCAAGCAGAAATTTTGATATAAGCTAGTCACAACAGGGAGAATGACAAATTACTGTCTTGCTGTAAGGGGCTTGCTAAAAACAGCCACCTAAAGATCACAGAACACACAGGTGCTAAAATCCAAGTGTGAGATACACTTTTTTGAACAGGCTACTCTAAAGAAACTACAAACTGCAGTGCAAGGGATGAGACAAACTGATATAATACCCCCGTTTAGCTGTAAGATTTATATGAATAAGTGAGCCGTAATAGCATATATTAATAAATTTCTAAATTTATTTCAATTCAAAACCCATAAAGAATAATATTGATCGTCAAGGGTAATTTCTGTGTATATAAAGGAACTGGTGTTACAGTCATTACTGCGGGTATATTTATAACATTTAAAAGGATAACATCTGAGCTGCTGCTGCTGCTGAGAAAAAAAGCTTTTGATTTACTGCAGACATTTAAATGATCAGAATTTTATTACTGACCAATGAACGCTTGAATATCTGAACCAATTCCAGGAAAATGCTTACAAAAATATACCCCCATTTTTTTTTCAATCCAAGCTAATCATTTGCAATTTCAATATTTTGATGAACAACCATCTTTGCAGACCCAAACACTTTGCTGACATAAATTAGGAGAGCTTCCTTAAAGGTGGCTGGCCCTTTCCTCCCTCTATTGTATTATGGATTTAGGATTAGACTGCAGCAAGTGTAATGCTTGCATATAAGGTGGATGAGAGCTACTCTACCAAAAATAATCAGGGATAGAGTTACCACTGATAACCCAAGCTCTAAAAGGGAGACGAATAAAAGCTGTGGTGGTTTTGCCACTATTGTTACAAGAGCTGCACTTCCTTGAAATGGCATCAATGGGTTTGGATGCTCCAGCTCAATGGGAAGTCATCCAGCCCATTCTGTGTGGAAGTGCACAGAGAAGGGAGACATTAATTACTGGACAGAAGGCACATCTTTGCTGTCAATGCCATTATTGTACCTCATCTCAGTCCTCAGCACTGGAGATGGGCAGTCCCAGCACATGGGGACAAGTCCTCAGCCCTATGGTGAGATTTATTGATCCTCATTATACTGCTATAAGGTGCTGTGCCCAGAGCTGTGGCAGGGCTAGCAGCCAGCAGCCACCCAGCCCCTGACCTCAGCTTCATTCTGGGACTCTGAGAGGAGTCAAAGAGCACTCAGCAAGAATTAAATCATCTCTGACAGCTTCAGCTTGCACTGAAGTTCAGGCCATATAAGGGGCTGATATTTTTGAGGGGCCGCAAGAATGGGCATCACTCTTCTCAAAGTGTGGCTCTGCCTCCTCTCCTCTCTTGGCACTCAGCTCACATGAGCTGTTTTGGAGACAGGCAGGCATTTGGTTAAGCCATCCTTCCAAAAGGCACTTTTTAGACAAGGCAGAGAATGCCTGCCCCCAAATCACACAGCCTGGCCATCATCTCCAGTTAATAGAACTGCTGATATTCTCAGAAAAAAAGTTACACCTGTAAAGGATTTTTTGCACCCTTCTAATCAATATCTGGAAACAAGCATCAGCCTGTGCTGCTCATGGCAAAATAGGTAACAAACCACTGGTCAGGGGCTAAGACAGAGCATTATTACACTGATTTCCTGTGAGGTGTTAGGGAGCTGCTGTTTTTCCTGCTTTTCCCTTCCTATTCCACGTGCCATCCCTGTGTGAGGCTCTCTTGCACTGTGCATTTTGCAGACAGCCCGGCACAAAGGGATTTCAAAAGATCTCAGCTGGGGCCTTAAGGCACTTCTGGAGTTCCTTTTCATCTCTGGTTATGTTTTGAACTCCTCCTTCCCCAGCCAACCGGCCATCTCCTTTCAGCCTGCAGAATGTCAGTGGCTAAGTCAGCAGCAGAGGGTCACCTCTGTCAGTCCAGGTGCTTGTCAGCAGCCCCTCACATGTCACTTTTTTATCCCACACACTTGGAATGCTTGGCAGCACCAGGGTTATTCCTTTCCCACAGGCTCTGCCCCCAAGACACAGAACTCCAGAGCCCGAAGTATGTGGGGTTCAGAACCACAGGTCATGAAGTCTAAAAGAAAGCAGATTGCCGAGGTCACGCTTACCTCAGTGTGCCATTTTTGGAGGTTCTGCCATTTGTCTTGCTGGGGAGGGAGATCTGAACCAGCGTGTTCACATGGCCCTTGGCCTCACACCTTTTTCAGTAGCTGTGCAGCCCTTACACCTGGCATTGTGCTTGATCTAACCACCACTGTTAACATTTCCCTATTTCAGTCTTAGATTTCATGTTTTCAGGGCCAGGCAGGAGTGTAGCTGTTCTTCCAGTGTCTTTTTATTGAGCTGTCCAAGGAAGGATTTAAGAAACTGATTTCATTTACTCATTTGGAAGAGCACTGACAATAACTTGTGTCTGACTCCTGGCTTCATCTGGCAGAGAGTTTAGGAATAGGTTTACCAGATTATTTAGGGGGCTACTGCATTTAAATGTTTGGCTTGATTCTGCTATCCATAACAATTAAATAACAACTAGAATGTATTTCTGAAGCATTGCAGAAATTTAAGCATGAACCTGGCTGCTAGGGAAATTAAAAACAACAAAAACCACTGTGCATGAACCTCTGGCATTTCTTTGCCTGTACACACCTACCTCAGAAGTCAAAAAAACAATTTAAAACATTCTGTCTAGATGCTTGCACACAAAAATGCCACAGCATTCCTACTAAAACTACTCAGGTAATTTCATTTTCTCTCTTGAAGTTAAGTCTCTTAGATAAGCGATGGACAAGAGAAAGGTGCAGAAGGACAGTGTCCTGACTCTAACACTAAACAATCCTAAAGCTATTTTAAATAGTGCTGAAGTCAGGACTAAACCCCACCAGCTAGGGGACAGGGTAAAAGTGATATACACCCGTGTTTCTCCTCTCCAGCTACACTGGCAGGGCTCCTCAGCAGAGGAGGACAACCTTTCTGACCCTGTGAACTGTGCAATGGAAATGTTACATGGCCAAAAGGCTCAAGCCTCAGGCCACATCCTTCAGAGGCTGTGAGAAGGGAGAGTCAAAGGAGCAGCTTGCAAGAAGGGCCCTGGGATCTCCAGTGCCCACCTTGTCCCTGCAGGAGCTTTTACCACTGACCAGACCAATGATGTTTTGTCAGCTGTTTAAAATCTCCCTGTAGTAGCCTGGCTTTATCCTTCTGGCTTTGGAAACTGAAAATATTGACTTTAAACTTTGGTGTGGGTGGTGCCAATTAGAAGCAAATTCACAGCTCAAATCAAATCCAAAGCCAGTGTTTGTTTTATCCCCCACAGACATCCACGAGAGACACAAGGGAAATAAGCAAAGTGGAAATACAGGATAGTAATTCTATCTGCAAGCAGTACACAGTGAAACCTCCACCCCCAGCCCCTGCAGCACACAAACATACACCTACTTCTCTACCAAAATAAGTGCAGCCTGATACAGAACTCAAATCTGATGAGGGGCAGGATATATTGTAACAGGCAGCTGCTGGACTGTAGTATGGAAAAAGCCCAAGAAGATGCTCCTCATGATGAAGAGACCCAAATGAATCTTCAAAAGTGATCAGTCTTTTAAGGTCACTGACAGTAAATAGCATATTCACAGCTGTGAAGTTCCAGTTCTTGTTTACAGGAAAACAGTGGGAATTGTGCTATTCCATTATTTGAGGCATGAAGTCTTCTCCCCTATGCATCTGGAAATACATGGCTATGTGAAATACTATGTGACAAGTCTTTTTTTTTTTTTTTGTAACTTATATATTTTTTCATTCTCTTTCACTCAGGTAAATGTGTAGCCCTTTTAAACATACAGGAACATCTGAAAAGATGACTTCAAAAAGCCTAAGAAAAGAGATTTTTTTTTTTTGGTAATTTCAAAACAAAGTCTATAATTTTTAAGCTAGTCTTGGCATTTTGCAGGATAGGGAGATCAACACACTACATATTTAAGTCCTTGCACAGACAATATGCTTTGTACCCCATTGTTTCTTTGAGGCAAAGATTAGAAAGCAGTATTAGAAATCAGACAAAAAATGTCACCTAAACTTGTCCAAGAACTAATTTTAAGGAAAACTCCACTGACCTTTACCTGCAGAATTTTCCCTACAGCATTACACTCATCCTTTAGCATGTCCTCAAGCTGCTTTTGCCTCTCAGTGGCAATAAGTGCTTTCATACATTTGCCTTAATGTAGTGTGACTCCCCTTACTGCATCATCAATTCTGCCTAATAAAATGGCACCTCAATTAACAGAGGTTAGAAACGGGCTCACAAATGTCTGGCTTCACTTCAGCTTTTCACAACAGGCTTTGTGCACTCTCGTGTGCCTCTGCTCACCTGAGGAAAGGCACTGGGAGGAGCTCCCTGTCAATCTCAGCCCAGCAGCAAAGCTATCAAACAAGGCAGCACCTAGGTGGGTGAGACTCCTCAAAGCATGGGCAGACAGCAAGTTTCCATGGATTTCATTGTGGCTTTATGACATCGTGTCACTTCACAGCATAAAGAGAAAGGGCTGAGCAGATTAATGAAGGACAGGTGCTGATACCCTGTAGTTTGTGGCAGTGAAGCTTACTCCATGCCCTCACTTAATTTCAGCTGAGTACAGGTATTACTGACAGCATTTTTTTAAATCCCCTCTGAGAACAATCCCTGATGAGATAATGGATTGTAATTTCACAGGATAAGATCAAGTAACCACATTATTGGAAGCTGATCAGCCACTGAGTAAGGATAATGAAAAGAAACACAGTAATGCAAAGCCATTTTTCACAAGTGGCGGCTGTACAGAACTGGCAAATCCATGTTCTTACAGCTGAGATTAGGTGCATCTTTCATTTGGGCAAAACTTACATGCAAGATGAAGTTGTAGTCACTTGAAGTAGTTTCAGGGGAAAAAAATGTTGTTCAAATATGCATTTTTCAGTGACACTGAAGCAGTCAAAAGGATCTACTCATTTGGATGAAAAGATCTTGAGGTTCAGAACAATCTGATCTCTCATAATTTCTGACCAGTAGGAGGGAAGAACAGCCTTGACTAGAACACCTACAGATTCCTAAAGAAGCTATTTCAACATTAACATATTCAAAAGCTCTTGTTTGCTAATGTAGAATGTATAAAATCCTGAAAGCTCAGTAACTGCCACAAAATATAATCACGGTCTTTCAGACAGTTCTGTCCAGAGATACATTTAAAAGTTTATAATGACAGAAAGAAACCTAACTCCAATTTACAGTCCTTCTTTATTGTCTGAAGTTCTTGGGGTGATTACTCTTTGATTGCTTTTGAAATGTTACATGGTATTTGTTCTCATTCAAGAAGCCACACTGTTCTGTCTTTTTCATTTCAGGGCTTCATTAATTAGGTTTCTGAAACATCTCTCAGCATAACCTCCTTCTTTCACAAACTTTCAAGTTTCCAGAAAAGTTCCCATTTATTATGACATTTTTAATACCCAGTCTCAGTCCTTGAGCTAAATTATCAGTCTTTCTTTACAATCATTTTGTGACTAAAAAATATTCTTGTGACACTTTTCTTTCAAAGCTGAATGATTTTGAGAAACAGCAGAATTACTGGAAACTTGGAATTAGACAAGTAAACAAAAAAGGACCTTATTTATTTCATTAGAGCTGTTGTTCAGTGCTAGGTTTTTTCAAACTTGAAATGTTTGAAAAATGTTTCTATGAAGCAAAATTTAGGGAGAAAAAAAAAAGCAAGTATGCTCATCAGAATGAAATACTATCTTTTTTTGCCTCTTTCATTCTTTCTCTTGTGGAAGCTCTTCTGCCCCCAGACTACTACCATTCCCAGCAACAGCCCTGATAAAGTGACCCCATCCCAGTTTGAGTACTCTGCTAGTGCCTTCTGTTTTGCCCATTATTTCTGACATGCCTGCATCAGAGCCATGCTCTCCTCACTAGGGGTGTTTAAAACAGTGCAGGAAACCTGTCCTATGTAAGGCACTGCAAGAAACTCATCCCTTATTTACACTTCAGAAGCAGAAGGAAGTCTCACCTGTGGACAGATCACTGTTCTGCTGGGGCTGGGGTCTGGTCCAGCATGGGAAGCAGTGCTGAGCCAGTTCTGCTGGCAGCAAGTTTAGGTGGAAATGTCCCTGACTTACTGCCACAAACTGAGCAGGTTCATGTGCTCAGGATTACCACCTCATCAAACCTGCCATCCTCACAGCACCTGGAGCAACCACATGCCCTGAAATATAATCTGCCTTTCACCAGGAAATCCAGGGGATGCTGACAGAACCACAGAAAGTGGTGGCTCCATGGGGAGCCCAGCAGCACAACCATGTGTGTCATGCTGACCCATGAGAGCTGGCTCTCTCACGAGCCAGTTTTGCTCATGCCTAAGCATGATAGCTGCCACAGACATAATGAACCTCAGTACAACATCAGGGCATCCTCCCATGCTCGAGAGGATGGAGGCCATGTGAGCTCAAAGTCTCCCCTCTCTCCCATTGTTGACTACCAGAAAGAAATACAGACACAAACAAGAGTATCTCATCTCTGTAATGGTATTATACCACACAGCAACCTGGAACAAGTTGAAAAGAACAGGAAAGCTTGAGCTCCAAGGAAAATGGTACTGTTAGCTCCAGAAATGCCTCTGTGGTTTCTTGTGAAACACCTGCACTCCTAGTAAATAAAGCATTTTCCACCTGGCTCATTTTTGCTGGCATAACACAGTTTATCCACACTTTGTTTCATCACACCAACATTGGCGTTTTAACGTAAAAAATGCTCTTATGTCCAGCACAGTCAGCAAGGAAGAATGCACTAATTTGTGTGAGGTTTGAATGCACAGGTTTCCCTTGTCCTGCAGCAAGTCAAAAGCAGAGAAGCTCAATGCAGCTTATATTAGCATGTGACAAGGAGTTTGGCTCCAGAGGCAAGCCAAGCCAAAGCAGAAGATCACCACAGTGGACTCTAAAACCCTGACAGAACCGATCTGTGAGCTTGGGCTGCCAACAGGCAGCACTTGTTGCTTGGCCCATGAGGACAGCAGCTCATCACTCACCACCTCTGGAGTCTGAGCTCCAGTTTCACATCTCTCAGCCAGGAACGACCGCGACCGGCTCGCAAACAATGGCAAGACAAACACCGTGTGGTTACCTCCAGCCCCCAAAATTATCTTTGCTTTAAAAAAAAAAAAATAAGCTGATGCTGTTCCTAGGCTGACAACTGTCTCTCTGTAAGGCATTCCTGCAATTTCCACAGCCATCTCGGGGGCAAGGTCACAGAGATAGATGTGACAAGGAGAGCCCTGACATTTAACAGTCTGGGAAGCAACACTGGAGGATTATAGGTAAGATATCAACACGCTTCACCACGAGATGAGTTCCTGTAGCAGAAAGCAACTCAGTTCCCCAGACAGCTTCAAAAATGCTGTAAAATAAAGCCCCTGGTTAGAAACAATGTCCTCTCTCTATATCCGGCTGTAGGAAGTACTCTAAAAGGCTGAAGGTGCAGTTCATGTACAAAGGGTAAAATGAAAGAAGATTCAGTGTCACATCTGCAATTTCCCAGGGCTAGAAATAAAGTGGTGGGAAGGGAATATCCACAGCTGCCTAGTGGGACTTGGTGCAGTTATTTTAAGTGCAACAATCTGATAAGATACATAAATTCTTTGTTGTTTTTATATTAATAAGAACCCTGGCTTACCTGTGCTATCTTCCAGCAGGAGGCTGGAGTATGTCTGCATTTGAAAGGACAGGGAGGTGTGAGTTGACCAGGGTCACACACTGTGCCTTCACAGTGTCCCTCCTCTTTCTCTGCACAGCTGCAGACAACTGTGGCCATCACTGCCATGCAAGACACTGCTCCAGCTGCTTTCTGATGCAACTTTCCCCTTAGAACAAACCACGTGCAAGCAGCAGAGATGCTGTACCTGAGAGCATCCAGTTTAAAGGTTTTTGTGCCTGAGCTCTTGGTGGTATGTCAGCCCCAGGAGCAACTGGCTGTGCCTGCAAGTTTCTTTTCAGATAAGGAACCTGCTTTGCTGTTGCTGCTGTTAATATGGAGGATCTGGGTGTGCCATTAAAAAAAAAAAAAAAAAAGATTTTGCATGCAAAAGCACAACAGCCAAGAACAGACAAGGAAAGACACTTTTAAAAAGACTTGATCATTGTCTTTGTAGGTTTAGGTATTAAAATGTCAGATTTCTAGTTGAACATTTGAACTCACAGCATTTAGAGCAAAGCTGACTGACCACTGGTGTCAGCTTGCTGAAAGCAAACTAAGCACAGGACACTACCTACCTAGAGAAAACCACAAATTCCACCTCAAAATATTTCTTTCAGAGCAGACTAATATTTCTTCCCTTAGCAGACTAATACCCATTTAAACTTAATTACTTCATTCTTCATCAAGAATAAAAATAACAGCTTTAATGAACAGGGCCAAAAAAATTAATTTCTCTTGATGCTACTCCCAGAAAACATTTCTGTTTTCAGCTAGCTGTAGCTCTCAAAGGTGAAAAAGACTGTCAGAACAGGAACATATCAGCCTTCTATCTTTCTTTTGCACAGCTTACCACAAGGCAAGGATAAAATAATGTCTACTTGTTCTGCTTTTATCATTTTTGTTATTATATGCTAACGACCTCAGCACACCATTTTAAAACACTCCTAAACAGAGAGGGGTTTTCAAGAACACCAGAGGCCCCAGGAATGCTACACACAGAGCCCAGCAGGTCCCCTCTTGCAGGTGATGCCCAGGCTGGAGTCATTGCCACTGGCACTCTCAGACTGGGAGACAGGCTGAGCTCCTCAGGCTCACACCTCGAGCTAGCACTGCTGAGATGGTGATAAAGAAATAGCCAGACATCTTCACTGCCAAAATCCTTAAAGGTTGTTTTTTAATAATGCTCTGTGTGTTGCTAAAGGGCAAGTTCTGAGCCAAAAGTTAATGGTTTCCTACTTGATGCCCTTTGGACTTTGAGAGACAAGCATTTCAGAATCAGCAGTTTCTCTCATGAATATACTTTTCCAGCTCTCTCTTGCAAAATGCAACTCAAAAAGGCAAAATATTCAGCAGCAGCATGTGCCTCATTTTCAATAGCTCTGTCAGCTTTGTCTCAGAGAAGCTGAAGCGCAGTTTACATCTCTCCCTCCTGGAATCCAACTGATGGAAACATTGCAGGACAATATAAAAGTGCCAGTGAAGCACCTGTAACTACTTAAAAATGACAGAACAAGCAGAAAGTCATTAGTAATACTATGAAACCCACAAATTAAATTATATATTTCTCCCCTGAGGAAATAGGGAGGTTGAGCATCACAAACTATTCCAGAGGAAAAGACCATCTGGGCAGAATTTTGAAAATCACAGCAAGTGCATTAGCATGGACTGGGCATTTGGCCAGAGGGAATTTGCCAAAAACTGAAAGTCTCAGGGGACTCAGTGGACAGGGACCTGGAGGCTGAGCTCTGAAACAACACAAACTGAGATGAAACCCTTTGCAGCAACCAGAAGAGACTTGGTTTTCTTGAATAACACCAAAATGTTCACGTCCTTGATTAAAAGGAACCAAATGAAACACTTAAAAAATTAAATATTGTGAAACCTAATAGAGATACTAACATTTTATGGGATAAAAGGTTTAAAAAGTTTTCAGTTTAGTTATCACATCCAGATGATTTTGGCCTAGAAATTAATAAAATACAGCTATTCACACCATCCAGCACAGGGAACTGCATTTCCTACCTTTCCTACATACACAGTGAACAGAAGGTAAATCAAGGCACCTGAATCAGGCCTGCGAAAAAAAAACCCTTTCCTTTTCCATGGAATTGTACACCTAAGGTCAGGCTCTTTGAATACCCTTCTAGATGCCTACCACCAGAAACTCACAAGGAATGAAAGCTGTTTTCTGCTCTGCTTTAGTCACTGCAGGGCTGAAATCCTGGGACTAGCAGACACCTTGGAAGAGCTAGGCAAGCATCCCACCAAGCTGTACACAACCAGAAACTGCAGCCTAGATTTCAGCCACGAAAAGCCTTCCTGTAGCTCAGGACTCCTGCTAGGCTCAACTTACTACCCCATCCTCAGAGCAGTGCACGTGAACACCTGCTGCCAGAGAGGGAAGGACAAGGCCACCATTCCAACATCAACACTTGCAGACAAGCTTTTTATCACGGAAACATCTGCATAAATCTGTTAGCCCCAGCACATTTATTGACACTCCTTAGGGGGTAACCAAGATCAAGGTCTGGGCTTTCACTTTCCCCACACAGAATCCAATTAATGGCAGATAAAAATAGAAAATCAGCCTACTTTGAGAACTGATTTTTAAAGATGGATATTTATCATTTTTCTGCAGAGTAAATGGCTAGGTTAAGTTTAATTCATGTTTATTAAGGTCCATGAAAGTTACTGTATGAGAGACAAATACAATTATCTTTACTATGGGAATAAATGTATAATGAAATCCTGGCTTTCCCTTGTCAAAATAATATACTTCACAATAAGCATAGATTTTGGCAAAGCAATGTTCCCCTGCCACACAGCACATGTTTAATGAAGTTACTCCTCAGCTGTTACTGAACTGAGCCAAAATGAGATAAGCTGAGTTTGTAAGCACTCCTAGTCTATTAAAATGGAAACCTCCACTGAAGAAAAATGCTTTACAGTTTCAATCTAAAAACTATGTCAGTGTATTGAAAAGACAATCATTCTATCTTCTCTCAAAGTAATTAGACCAGAAAGTAATCACAGAAGGGAATGAAGTATTTGTGGTCAGATTTCCCATCAGGATCACTCAGACCAGCTGTATTCATACAACCTCATATCTTTTCCCTTTGCCTTGTCACATCCTGGCCAGCAGCAGCTCTGGCACAGGTATACTGAAACAATGCCAATGGCACTTGAATACCCTGTAATTAATATGCAAGGTTCCAATTTACATACTTAAAAAATTCTAGGAAGGTAATGAAAAGCCATTTTCTTAACAAAACAAACTATTTTCTCTGGTCTGAGCAAATTATCCCATTATTACACAGCTCACATGAACACAGATGGGAAGATTTTCTGGTTTCATATAAAAAAAAACAGGCCTTTTTTGCATGGAAAACCATGTCACTGGAACAGTATGAGCTGCAAAATGGCACTTTAATAGTCTATAAAGACAGAAAAAAAGACACTGCTTGCTACCTTGTTGCTAGCAGGTTTTCAAATTATGGAATTCATCTATCACACTCCACTTAGCATATCTGTATCATTTCACCAAGTAATGCCACCATCAGATAGTTATTTTAATAGTAAACAGGTAAATGAATAGTGTAAAGAGTAATAGAATGGGGATGAAAGAGAGACCAGAGAATTAATACTTTTTTCTTTTTCTCTGACACTGTAGAGCAAAGATTCCTCTTTGGCTCACTTTAAAAGGGGAGGAATGGAAAAAAGAGAGAGAAAGAGACATATTATCAAGGTAATTTAATACAGGAAAAATCTTCAAGCTTGTTTCAGGGACATACCTGTAGGGGTGCTTGCAACGTTCTTCTCAAGGGTAAACAATCTACTGTATTTACAATTTACATAAAGTAAACAGTGGTCCAAACTTAAGAGTGGCTTTAGAGTCATCCCAAAAATTCAAAGCCTTCACCTGTTTGTCTTTGTTCTCCACAGCAGCTGGTCTGCCAAGCAGTTCTCAAGGCTCTGGAGCAGGCTGGCTGTGCCACTGTGCCCACAGTGCCTCCTGAGTGGGCAAAATGCACAGGTCTGCTCCACCACGGGGACTGAGGACCTGTGGAAATGTGGGCAGCCCTTCACCCCGGCTCACATCTGTTAGCACAGCTGAAGCTGTCAGGAGACTTTAGTAGCCACTGAGTTTTGCTCCAACAAGATGTTTCCCTCAGTTCCTCCAGTTCCAGCATGAGCTTGGGCTCGAGAGGCAGCACAAAACACAACTGCAATCCTGGAAGCTCAGGGCTGTAACATTTCATGTTTCATTTTTAACCTGCCTTCAGTTGCTCCTTTGGGTCGCTGCTCCCACACTGTGGGGAGCAAGGAGAACAAAGGAAGAGGAGCTTTTGCACACAGGGCATGTTTTCTAATGCAAAGCCCAGCACACCCTGATACGGGCAGCCCACCCGTAAAATCTGCCCCCTTATAAATTGCTGCTGCACACATACTGCCACATTTATTAACCACCTCACCAAAAAAGAACCCTGTGCTTCCAGTCTTCCCATTCCTTTTCATAAAATATAGTGCACCAATTGCACAAGAGATTATCTGAATTTTACAGAGATCTTTTGTTTGCTATTTACTAGAAGACAATAGGTACATTCAGGGAATATAAAAATGTTTTATTCACTATCTTCAGCTGACTCTTATTTTTCCTCTACCCCAGTAACAGCTTTAATACATTTGTACACATTCTCAATGTAGCATGTCACATTCTACCTGCAGATATATCTTTTTGTCTTTGAAATATCTATGAACTGCATTAAATAATCACTATAAGCCATCTTCTGTTGATAACTTTATCATTTTACTGCCCTGAATTATTCATACAAAGCCAACACCATATCACTATATTATTACAGGAAAGCAATTAAGGTGGAATGTACGGTTTCAAGAAAATGGAAATCCCTCTGTTCTGTTGCACAGAGCAGATTGTTTCTACCTTTTACTTAGGCCAGTGTCAGAAAACATCAGACATCTGCAGAGCTGTTTGGGTGTACGTGTGTGTGGAGGGGATGGTTGTTTAGTAGTATTACCAGCAGCATAGAGAAATAAAGACAGGTTTCTTAGCCCCAGTGCCTGGCTCCAACAGAGCCCTTCTCATCAACACACATATAAAGCAAAAAGTTGAGTGCAATTTTTCCCCTGGCCACAGCTGGTGAAACAGAGGTGTGGCAGAGTCTGCCTCCAGTTATACTCACATTTCCTGCTTGCTGCAAGGCACCTACAGCTCCCAAATGCTGGCTCAGTCAGTGCACAAACTGGTCTGCCACAAAACCACACCAGCAAACAAAAGCCCAACCTCATCCCAGCAGCTGAAAGTGGCTAGTTTTAAAAAGGCAGCAACTGGTTTCAGGTGCCTTAACACCTGTGTATTGCTTTTGAGTACCTATGAAAGCCACTGATCCCTTAGCACCAGCCTGGAAATTAAAGTCTATGCTGTGACTTACTTCATGGAAGAATCTGAGGCCATCTGAGCACCAATCCTCTATCTACCTGAAACCTGATTTAGTAAAGACATACTTATTTCCTTCACAGGACGCTCCTTATATGAGATAAGACTATCCAATAATTGTTGGCCTCTTTTTTTTTTCCTTATAACAACTTCTGGAACACTCTCCAATAATAAAGCCCTCTCCAATCTAAAATACATATCAAATTCATGGATGTGGCTGATTTAATGAAACCAACTGGGAAATTTGTATAGACCATCAGTATAGTTTTTGTGTTTAGACCAGATTTAATGCAAACATGCCAGAACAGAAAACAGGAGCTGGCCCTACACAATCTCCCACAGCTGTCATTATGTCCTGCAACAGCTAGCCTGTGATAAAAATCTATCCTGGATGGCTCTGACAGAAAAGGGAAGCACACCACAGTGAGACATCTCCCCAAAGCTCCCTGTTCATCATGAAAAGTTTTTGCTATGAGAAAGTATAAATACCATTAGACACGCAAACATATATATATATATATATAGGGGGCTTTTACTAGTCCCAGTAATGAGTTATTCTTTCCTAGGAAGCACCAAAGAAGTCAATGAAACATTTTCTCACTCTACAGAGATCTATTTGGGATAATAACTGTGAAACACAAAAGGCAAAAAAAAATTAGCAAAAATAAGAACAGGGTTCAAATACAGAGAGGAAAAAAAAAAAAAAGAAAGAAAAAAGAAAGGAAAAAAGAAGTCCCTCTCCTTTGAACAGCTGAACTGGTTATAAAAAGGATAAAGAAATTTTTCCTCCTTTGCTGCTATCCCCTACAACAGCAACTGTGCCTTCTCACAGGGACCACGAAACAAACTGGGACTGCATAGTCAAGTAAAAACACCAGAACATACAACTGTTACATATGGAAAGTGAAGTGAAGCCTTTTCCCTCTGCCCAGTGCTGTGCAGCACACAGATGAAAGCACAGCCCAATGTGAATAGCAAAATGGCAAGGCTGAGCCTCTGTCCAGCACATCCTTGAGGTCTACAAGACATCTCCAGCCTCTCTGGAGATCCTGCCCACTCAGCAGAGTAAAGTATTGGGCAGAGAGGAACCATCCCTGTAATGAACAATTAGGAAAGAAAAATAAACCCTTCGGCCTTTAGGCAGCTCTGTCCTCCTGCTAACGTGTCCTGTCTTATCAACTGGAAACAGCCCTCATGGATGTAGAGCGCAGAAAAATCAGCTCTAGGTTTGCAAGAAACCACTTCAGGCTTGATGGAAAGAAAAAACCCCTCTATCAAGTCACTTTCTCTGTCATTTGCACAATGAGACAATGGTCGAATAGGCACTATTTGCTTATTCACACTCAGCAACCCAGAGCATAAAACAAACCAGGGAGCTGGCAGGTTAGCTGAACATAACATGCTGCGTAATTTATTATACACAGCTCCCTAATGAGCTGTGAAATAAATTCAGATGTGGCCATTTTAGCAAATTCAGAATAATCTCTGTCTCTCAAATACCTGAGCTACTGATTCATAGTTTGCTCAAAAATGGAAATATCACTCCCCTAGCCTGTTGCTACTGGTTTCAATGTAAGGGAAGCAGCAACAAATCTGTATCTCTTCTTTACATCACAGAGGTACCTGAATGCTCCAGGCAAGCTCGAGTTTTTCTCCTACCTGGGACTACACAGTCTTTTTGCACTGCCCTCACTGCAGGGAGGACATTTTCTAAGAATTTTGAGACAGCTCAGAAAACATCTTAATCTGAGAATTTTGGCAAGGACTATCCTGGCTACTCTTCCACATAGTTATCATCACTTTTCTCCATTTAGCCATAAAACCAGTTCTCTATGAAGCACACCTTAGTATGAGATTTTGGGTTAGAGTTGTTTCTTGGTTTGGGTTATGGGTTTTTCATTTTCAAAAGAGAGAGGAGCAGATACACGTTAAAGGTAGCAAAAAATTTGGTGGGTTTGTGCGTATGACCCTCCAACATACATGATGGCCTGCAAAAGGTAAGATGCACATATTTGAGCCCAAGGCTGCAAGCAACTATAAATTTACCACACTATAAATTTCTCAACCTTCAAGACAGTTGTGTTCTGTCACACCCAGTTTTAAGTCTCAGGCAAAGGTGATTTTCAGACTAATATATTTCATTAGCAAGAAGCTTTCTGGATACTCATTTACAATTTTC
Organism: Promerops cafer; assembly: GCA_013398275.1. Classification (NCBI taxonomy): domain Eukaryota; kingdom Metazoa; phylum Chordata; class Aves; order Passeriformes; family Nectariniidae; genus Promerops; species Promerops cafer. The sequence goes on along the minus strand of VZSE01004306.1, from coordinate 1,356,720 downwards.
CCTTCCTTAATTAAGTCCAACTACTTCTAGTTACACCTTTGTGTGCTTCATTAAATCATTTAATTTCCTCCTTGGTATTTAAGAGCCTTCAGTTATTTGCAGACCGCTGGGCCCTGTTCTCACCCTTTAGGTTGGCTAGTGGCCAAAACTAAACTAGCCAGCTCAGATCCTCAGCTGGCATAAATCACTTCAGAAGTTTTAATCTTTCTCATACTGTACAAGTTGTTCATTCCAAGTCAACTATCTGCTCATCAATTTTTTCTCTTTCAGCTCTGACCTCTCCCTACTGACAGCACAATGCCCAGACTCAGCACAACGTTCAAGAAATGGGTGCACGAGGGCTCTTGTGCAAAGGCAACCCAGATTGCCACTGGCTTTTTTTAAGCAGGTTGCAAGCCACTGTCTAATTCTGGTCTGCTATCCAGAGAGTAGACTCTGTCTTCTTCAGTATTTTCTTTCCATGCTGTGTATGTGTGGATGGTTCTGATTAAAATCATTGAGAAAAATACAATTTAATAAAACTCATCTCACTTCCATGTATAATTTTGTAGGTTTTCCCACTCCAATGATTTTGTCTCTCTTTTTGAATCACAGACTCTGAGGTCTGTTTATCTCATTCAGTAAAACATAAGCCCCAAACAAATCTCCTTGGAGTGTGCACCATTTAAGTGTTTGGGATTAGCTACCTCTGAAATGCAATGGCATAACCTATTCAAACCTGGTGACAAGGAGAGATGTAGGGGACACCTGTGATGCTTACAGATGTCTACAGTGCAGAAGTGAAGGAACAAAGCTGAAGTCCTCCAATCTGAATTATTATCTAGTCCTAGAGCTGCTGTGCAAACGGAAAACTGGTCCTTGGCTATGCTGCTTGCAGCACAGGTAATTCAAAGAATTGCAGGCCTGCCTGGGAGTCATTTTACTGCCTGCTACTGAAGGAGCTATGCCTGCTGCATAGTGCTGTCATGAGGTGCAGAGCTGATCTCTCTAATTGGATGTATTGTCCTCAGTAATTTCCCAGTGACTTCAGTTGAATAGCTGACAGAAGGAAATCGCTTCAGGCTTCTGTGTCTCTGAGGACTCCGCTTCCCTCACAGCCCAAGGCAGATGTTGCTGTTCCTGCTGCTCCAGGGACTGTGCTTCTGAGTTCTTTTTCTAAGCATAAATGCAGTGGCACAGTCCAGAGTGTTCAGAGGTCATTTTGTGCCACGCAGCTCCTCAGAAGCCACCCCACTAAGAGGCTGCGGATGTGAAGCATGACAAATGGGCGCGCTATGAACTGCAATGGTTCCTCACAACAGAGGAGGCAGGCTCACAGGGCTGATAAAAGACATGAAAGGTATTTAACACACAGCTTTTCAATTGCCTAAGTAGAGTGATTATTTTCCTCAAGAAAGAAAACAATCATGACTGGGGTATTGCAAAATAGTGTGAGCTGAACACAAATGCCAGGAAATAGTTTTCGACAGAACTGACACAGCTGAGCTAGTGTTTAGCAAACAGGTCAGTAGCTGGGGCCATCCCAGAGGGCCCCAAATGTCAACATGGCCAAGTAATTTCTGTGTGAGATGAAGGGAATTACATCCTACCCATTCTCTCAGAATAGCAACATAAGGGACAGTGGCATGACTGCCAGCTTCTGGAAAGATGACTGTAGTTGCTTCTTGCCCTTCCACACTGAAATGGAACACCTTTTGCATCCCATAAGGTATGCACATCTATCCCACAGAGCAACACCGGGATGGTGAGCTGAGAATTACCTGAGTGCAGGTTAACGAAATAAAAACTGTCTTCTCAGACACACTGGAAATAACACTAGCAGAAAAACAGCCCTTCATGCTCACCAAAGAGCAGTCAGGGAATCAGATGTTCGGATTTATTAATGAGACAATTCCTTGCTATGTCTCACTAAATAACCAAAATTAATCACGACTGCTTTAGAAAATCCTGTTCTTTACCTTCAGATACATCAGGCTGAACACTCTCAATTTCTCGAAGCAGGCTGATTAACACGTTAGAAACTGCAGACTATGAGAAAGCTGTTTCCAACACATTCATTCTTGAGACCAGAACTGGCCACATGATTTAAAGCTGCTCTGGGGTTGCTCTAAGCTGCACCACACACACAGGATCTTACCATAGACAGTACCAGGGCAGGAAACCAGCAGGCTCCAGACAGACATGCTCTGTACCTTCCTTCCATATGGGCTGCATAGTTTTCTGTTCATTATTAGATGCTAGCAATATTGTAATGAGTGCTAATATTTGTCTCATCAATGATCTCACAGGTCAATTCTGCTCTCAGCCACTAAATGTTTGGCCCTGATCTATGCCAAATGTGGGTACAGACACAGTGATTCAGAGATCATGGCTGTTATTAACTCTTGACAGGAACGTCTCCCATTCCCACATAAACACCATTTTTCACCAGCTGTGACACATCCTAGAGCTTCTGGATGTCTTTCTAATCCAAGAAAATTCCTCACAGAAGTTGTAAGTTTAATTCAGGCCCTTAGAGTAGCATAAAGTAAGCTGTATGTAGCAGAGTCCAAGAAAATTTCAGTATACATGAAAGATGAATGATATAAGAAGGTAAGAGAGAAGTCAACACAGGAAAAAGTTGAAATCTGAGTAGTTTACCCAGCAAGTTATAGGAAGAGAAAGTGGCAAGTAAGGCTGAAAAGACAAAACTAGACCTGAGTCGAGAGTCAAGCTCTCATCAGAAGTTCTGACAAGCTAGTGCACTGCAAATTATCCTGGACTTTAAAAGCTGCAGTTTGAAACTAGACAATTTTTAAACTAATGAAATACAGGAAAAATGAACTATTTTCTGTTAGAGAAGTCTTTCTTCCTAGGAGGGGATCTTTCCTTTGTTTTCCATCACTTAAACTGTTTTAATTCCGCTGCTGACAAAACCAAGTCCCATTATGGCACAGACTACTTTTCTCCAAAATTATCCTGTTCTGTAAATCAGATCTGCAGAGATATTAAGCACAAACCTTGGAAGTTTGGAGGTTTTCAAGACTTCCTGGAAAAATTCACCTCTTGGAATAACCTGTTGGTTATGCAAAACCACACTGACCCCAAATACTAGTGCTGACTTCTTCCCAGTGTATCTAAGTGTTAGGGTAGTGACAAGCTGTTTGCCTTCAATTTTAGAGCAGTTTTACCTCAAGACCCTATCTAATTTGGATGCAGCCACTTCAAAAAGAAGAAATGTGAGAGGGCATTATCAAATGTCTCCTGCAATGCCTGCTTTAATTAAGCTGTGTTGAATCAACTGCACTTTGAGCTTCCTATGCACTTTGAGCTTCCTATGCCTTTGTTTGCTGGGTATGAATCATCTTCATCATTTCTGATTTCATTCTTCTGCTGATGGAACAGATAGCAGGAAAGGATTCCTCAGGATTGATTAACTAAGCTCTCATCCCATTGCCCTTGGTAAGTTTAAAGAGAACTGGAGGTTATAATCATCTTTATCACTGCATGATGCAGAGCCATGCAGATTTCCATCTTTCACTTTACCATGACTTTGCACTTAAAGGAGCACTTCGCTGTGCTAAAGCAGCCATCCTCTCTCTCTCCAGCCAACAGTCTCCAAGACAGTTCTGGGTAGATCTGGACCACACTAGGGGAGCCTCCTTTGGTGAGCATGGCTTTGTAGAAGTGCTTGTTGTGGTGTAGAGTACATGATGTTAATTATATGGGGACTGAAATCCGTGCTTCGTCCTGCGTGACTTTGCGCTGTTCGGGTTGGATTACAGGGAGAGAAAAATAATCCTGTAGCCATAATGGCACTTATTTTTTGCCAGCAGCAGAATTAAAACAGTTTAAGTGATAGAAAACAAAGGAAAGATCCCCCCTAGGAAGGAAGATTTCTCTTACAGAAAATATATTTCACTGTGTTCTTTTGTTGAGCTTGCTTTGGTGATACTAAAGAGATGGCCTGATGGATCTGATGGAGCATTGATTCCATCTCCTGGTTGCCAACTGGAAGTCTGAATTGGAATAAGATTTTATTGCCACAGTAAAGCTTTGTAAGTCTCCTTATTCTAAGCAGTAAAGCAGAACAGAAAGGAATTACAAAGAATAAACACATGGACAGTGGGTTTTTTCCCAGAGTTTAAAGGTGAAGTTGTACAAATATCAGAAACTAATTAAGCTGACTGTGTGATATTTAGTTATTTTAGATCCTGGGAGAAAAAAATTGATTTCTGTTGCACTGAATTAAATTACATTTTCATACTGATTGACACAAGCTGACTTTGCTTCTACTTGTCTTACAAAATTACCCGTTATCTGACTTTATTTCTTGAAACTGGGCAGCTGACCTTCTGCAGTGATGCTATTTTAGCACTGTATTGATGAACAAACACTTTGTCTACAGGCAGCATTCATCTGAAAGGTCTTACATATATCTTACCTCACTTGTTCAACTAAGTGCAGGTTTGAAAAGAACATTATTTTTCCTAAGTGAAACAGTATTTTTAACCTGTGCAAGTATGGTGTGCTGCTACCAGCTTCCACATGCAGAACATTTTGTGTGAGGGTGTGAATGCAAGTAACAAAAGCTTTTTTCCCCCCTGAACTACAATCAGCTTTTAAAACAAAGTCAGTGCCTGGAATGCAAGCTCTGTCACATGTTTGAGCTGCATGGCCCTTGCATCTGTCCCAGCTGATACCAAACACCCATCTTCAGGAAGATGAGCCTTACCCCTCTAGCTGGTCTCACGTCTGGTACAGGAAGGATGCTGAGCTGCATGATGGCCCTTGATCAGCAGTGGGGCACATGTACAGTGTCTGGGGGGGGACAATACCTGCTTTAGCCCACTGCCTGGCCTGCTCTTTCCACAACTTCTTCCACTGTAGGCTGGTTCAAGCATGAATTAAACTGCTGTACAAATATAGGTACAAAATGCTTCAAATTATGACTGCTCATCTGACATAACCCCCAAATTCAAGGATGTGACGTGTACTGCTTGGCAAGGAGGATGTGGTACACTGGTCTTAAGTGAACCAAGAAGATGGTCCCAAACAAGTGGAAAAAGCACGAAAACATTTTTGGGTGTTACTAAACCTGCTTTCCTACTGTGAGAGAATTTATTCTTTGCTTGGGTGGTGGGGAGGAAATAGGAAGGTTAATCTGAAAATGTTGTGTTGCTATTTTGATGCACTTGGATGATCTTCTTTTGATCTTGTAAAACAACTTTGAGAATCCCCTTGATCCTATGGAAAGCAGGCAGACCTGGAACTGTCCAAGGACTCCAGTTCAAACAATTTTTTTAATGCCTGTCTCCTTCCACTCATTCACGCTTCTCATGGATTCCTGATGATATCTGTAATGGAAATTGCATGTGACATGTCTTTTACACTCATGGGCTTATCAAGGTAAAGCTGACAAGTTCTCTTTTCTCAGCCTCTGACTCTACATGACAACCTGTAGTAAGCCTTGGCAACTTCCAGACAGATGACTACTTCTGTTTTGCACAAGACCAGAGACGTTTTGTTGCAGCGATAAAGTGCGTGTCACCGAGTGCTGGGGTTAAGTGCTGCTCAAAATACACCAAAAGCAATGGGCAGCTGGCACAAGAAATGATGAAAGGGAGAAAAGGAACTTCACAGACCCGAGGACTGTGGTCACTTCACTGGGAGAACGGCTCAAATTAAAGTCAGTGGACAAGCTTTGGATGATTCACATAGATTTCTTAGGATACAGCCATGTGCTCTGTCTACCTGCTTCCCAAAGTTTTAGATGGTTTTTCTAAGCACTGTGAATAATTTGGACACAGAAATCTGTGCTCAGAATATCTGAGACAGCAATTTAAGAGTTACATTATGTAAAGTTTGTCTAAAAATCTTTCTATGTATTTGGGCTATTGTTTCTAAGCACTGTAGAAAGAGGTTAAAAGGCTTTATCTTTTTGTGGGCAGTTCTCTTTCATAAAAACCTGTCCTTCCTATCCTATCTTTATCTCAAATAATGTTCATTAAGGCACAGTTCCTCTTCCTTTATGAAGACTGAAGTAGATGCTCTCTTAGATATTATTTTGAGAAAATCTGGATTCACTGAGTATTATGGCAAAGACTTCTTACTCATTTGCTTCATTCTTTCATTTTGGGTAGTTTACATCAAATGAGTGTAAAGATATTTCCGTTGTTACCAAAAATTACTCCAGCACCTCCTCGCACAGGAATGTACAGAGACAAAGAGTCCTAATTTGTAAGACTAAAGTTTATAAGACCCACTAGCAAATGTGAGATGTTTGCAGATGGTGTTGATAAAAAAGCAAAAGTGCCAGGATAAGCAGAAAGGATAGAAATAAATGAGGTAGAAAGGACATTCTAACAATACCAAAATAGCCTTCAAAGATCAAGAGGTTGCAGCTGAGACAAATGAATAATGGTGGAAGTACAAGCTGCTGATGCAAAACCAGAAGAGAAATGACGGCTGCAGAGGTGGCAATGGCCTTCCCCTAAATTCACCAGCTTACACGGCCTCTGTTAGAGCAGACTCAGCTGCAATCTGTTGTTTTTATTCTCATGCCAACATTATCTCCAGGGCAGAGGTGGACACTGACTTTTCAGATGGGGCACGGGGACAGTGGTCACAGAGCAAAGCCAGCAGTGTTTCTCCTGCCCTACACTGCCCTGCAACCCACCAGGTGCTGGCTCTTATTCTGCTCAGCCCGTTTCAGAAGTAGTACTCAAGGACTAAATTTCCACTTAATTTAATTGGGAAAGGCTGTAGGGCTTTACTGCTATCATTGTTTAGCAGTTATTTTTCCTGAAGCTGCAATTATCACAGCCAATGCCATTCAGTGGGTAATGGAGGAAGTCAGGACAGTATTCGCTTCACAACCTCTCAGGTGCTACCTACCCACGACACTTATTTATGAGGCTCCCACTCTGCTCTCCGTTTTTTCAGGAAAAATAAAAAACATGAGCTCTCCCTGGTTTAAACATCCAGCTCATCTTTTACCCGCGCATTTGAAGGAGTAGGGAAGGAGTGCTGGGGGAGGAGGGGAAGAAATTCACTAAATTAAACAAGGATAATTAGAGAACAAAGGCAAGAAGTCTGCCCTTGCTAATTTAGCCCTTGAGGAGCTGATGAAGTGTCAAAGTAACAGACAGTTAAAGTCATGGCCAGGAAAGAGTTTTAGCAACTGCACTGTGGACCAGATAAAGTTTTGTAAGAAATGATGGTGGAATTTAGGCTTAGGTAAATACAAGGGTCACTTGGCACTCAGTAATTTGTACTGAGGTGCTTCCAGTTTCCCCCTTGAGGTTCTCCTTCAGAACCTGGACCCCAGCCCTTGAACAGAAGGTGCTCCTATGACAATCAGCCACTCTCTACATATTTCACCCCAGTCCCTGAAATTTTTTAACTTCAGGCCCTGGTTATTTACATTTTGCCATTAATATTCTGCCCATAAAGAGCTGATAAATGTTTCAATGTTTTCTTCATGAAGTCATAAAATCCAACAGACCAGCAAGTTGTTTCTACCTGTGGTCTGTAGCCATCTGCAGCATCCACTGATGTATGTATAATCATCCAGAGAGAAGTGGCATATGTGACAACATTTAATATGCATTACTACACTCAAATAGACCACTGGAGAATGTTACTTTGATATGAATTTGAATCATAATTTTACTACTGAAAGGACATAAACTAATTTCCACATACAGTTTAGCCAAACAGAAGGTATCATTGTTTAGTTTCAATAGCAACTTGTTGATTCTTTTGAACTGAAAGGACAAAAGAAAACCCTGAACCACCCATGAACACACGCAATGAGCTAACCTACTACAAACCTTCTAGAAGAATAAAATATTGGGCAAGGAAAATTTGTCCCCCTTGCAAGGAAAGGCTCAGCGGGACAAAGGCAAGTTTCTGACCAAACTTATTGAAATAATGAAAAAGTAATGAATTATGCAGGCAAACTTCTGGGATGAAAATTGCAAAATACAGGGCTTTCTTGATGTAATTATTTTGTATGCCCTGCTTATTCCTACTCAATATTACAGTGTTAGATTTCTTTAATCAATTAAACAGGTACATTCATGATGCAGAACAAATTAAGTGGAACAACTTTGGTCAGGATTTGCATGTGGATTTCTCTTGCCTTCAGCCTGCAGTGTGCTATGCAAGTGTGCCATCAAGTGGTACAGAGAAAAAACTCGGCAAAGAACTGATTCTCCACCTTAAAGACAGACAGTGTCCCCTGAAATGCCACCTTTTTGTCCGTAAATAACCAGGGACAAATATTCACGTGCCACTGTAAAACGAGATGGGAAAGAGTTATATGGCTGGGGTTGCTGGGCACGTGGCTACAGGGGCAAATGCCTCTGAACTCAAAAGCCTCTGAGGCTCTTGTAACAGGCTTGGATAAAAGCCTGACGTTCTTTAAGTCTGCCAAAGGCCCTAATTACCCCGCAGGGAGGCGTATGCCCCACATCACAGAACAAAGCAGCCCTTGAATGGCCCTTCTGAAGAACTGGTGGGCAGCACGGTGTTCGGACAGATGATGCTGATTTCAATGCAGCTCAATTTCCCCAGAAGGGAAACTGTCACTGCCATCTAGGACCTGCTGGTAGTGCCTGGCTGGTGAAAGACCTGTGCACCGACTGGGTGACACCAGGAGATTCTCCATCCTCATCCTTGCACTGCTTCCAGCCATGCTGGAGCTGATGAGTTTGGCTCAGTTTGTCTGGTTGGGTATTAATCTAGGTAGGTAAAGAAACATTTTTCGTGATTTCTGAGTGTTCCACAGCCTTTCCGTCACCAAACCACCTCAGCAACTCAAAGCTGAATGCCATGTAACTATGAAAAAAATGTTTTACTATTTTGTTTTGGGGAGTTTGTTTTACATCTAGGTAATTTGAGCACATACAAGAAAATAGCATACTTCAAGCGCAGCTAATGCACCTGTAAGTCAGTAAAATCACTAGAAACTGACTGCCCCTAAATACCTTTACAAATATGGTATTATGTGATTCGTCTCTGAGCATACAAGTACATTGTACAAACCCACTGTTTTCTTAATGGGCGCTGTGGTTTTCTAAGTATGGTGGGTGGTAAGACCAAGAGCATCTTAAAGCAGATGTTTTATTTTTCAGACTAGCCTGGCTTTGCTTTTAGCTCATATAAATCTCTCCCTTATGAATTACCATTGCAGTTTCCATTCTGGTGGAACTGAGCATCAAATATTATGCTATGCAGTTTTTTTCCCCCCAGTATCACCTGGTGCTAATCACATCTCAATACTGCCTGCTTCCTTCGGTGAAAAAATTTGTGTTACAGTGCAAATCTGTAAGACAGTGTGTGGTTAGTGTTGAAGCAGACATCTGAAATAGCTCAATAGGAAAATACCAAGGAAAAAGTACAATATGAGCAATAACTGAAAGATTGGTTGGGGAGCATCAGTAACTTGTGATTAGTGACACAGAGATTTTTGAATTAGGACGACGATTGGTAATTTCCTAAAAGCAAACAAAGCAAACGTTTACAAATCAGCTTATTCTCACTGTGAAAAGCGCTAGGACACATCCAGATTTCCTCTTTTTCACTGATTGTGAAGACTTACACTCAGTACAGTTATCCATGGTCAGCTGAGCTGGGATATATGTCCGTATTTCTGTTCTCACCCACAGTCCACCTTCCCTGGCAAAGAAATCACAGAAGCATAAAGGAAGCCCTCATTTACCCATTGAGAACTACCTGTCACACTGGCATGGTGAAATAGCCAGGTGGTCTATTCCTTAGTTATCAATAAAACATACTGCACACTGGCAGACCTCCTAAGCTACCAAGGAAGCATGAGTGACAGGGAAAGGTTCCTCAGAAGAAAATGGCAAAGAATGAAAGGTGATTTATTAGGAGATGTATGCCAGATTACCTGGGAAACCAAGGAAAGGAGCACTCTGCTCACTAAAAACATATACACATCTGAAAATGCTCATTATTAAAACTGCAGATGTTTTCACTCCTCACCTCAAGTGCTGTTGGAACAGTAAATCTGCTGATGCATGGAGGCATGACTAAGACATGGGAGACTTGGAAAGCAGCACGTGAGAAGTAGAGGTTGTGCTTTGAAGTGACTAAGGAAAGTAACATCAGAATTTCCCAAACTCTTCCAAGGTGCTGCCTTCCCCCCTCCCATCTTGTCATGCTCGAGTGACTGCAGTGCTGGTTCATGGAAAGGGCAATTCGCCCTCTGCTCTTCAGCTCTTCTGTTGTAAGGCACTGCCTTTATTCTCTTTAAAAAGCAAATCTTAAATGAGCTTTTCTTTTCCCCACAGTGTGGCTAATGTGCTGCTCAGTCCTGTACAGCCAGACTGGCCCAGGCTCTTGCTTTTGGTAGAATTTGGTCTGAAGTTTGCTGCTGACAGATCCATGTCAAATAAAGGCCATCAAAGCTGAGGGCAGTGCTAGAGGCACCATCACATATGTACTCATGATCTAGCTGTATTTGCTATAAACCCTAAGTTTAGCCTGCAAAAATGAATGAAAGTGCTCCAATTCATAGAAAGCTATAATGTATTATTAAACAGAGAAGCTTTCAAGCATCTCTGTTTATGTGTGCAAACCTCCCTCAGGGAAAGCAGGCTCAGTGAGACTAATGGTCTCTGTGGAATAGACAGAGCTACTGTGCAAGGGTTCCGAGGATCAGAGCTAATGGGGTTAGAAATCTCAGTGGCAGAGAAGTATCTCACAGCAGTAGGATGGAAGCTGCCCACCCCTCTTCACTGTCTTAAAAATGATGGAGTTGACTTAGATGACATTTTAATTGACTTTACCTTTTCCTTTCATCTGCTCTTCTCGTCTTCTTACTACAACTTGTAAGACTTCTCAATTTCAACTCTTCAAATTGATTTTCTCATAATTAATTGGACAATTAACTGTAACTTAGTAATTATTTATCAAGTATGCTCATTATGCAAATACCTACAGATCTAAAATATATCCACACTCAACAAATTTAATAAGAAAGCATCGTTGTGGATATTACAGAATTGTTCTTCACTTGCACCAAATATTTTAAAAGCGAATGTTAGAATTATATTTGTTTTTGCAGTCACCACAGATTTTTGAATTGTGCTGTAGACTGTGCTCACTGTCATCACAGTATGCAATAGCTTAATTAATGCTGAAAGGTCTGTAGAACACCCCTTTCATGTATCCCATGTCTCACCCATGAGCCATAACTGGACTGTTGGCATTCCTAGAGCACCTGGGGGCCACTCATGCTTCATGCTCCTTGGATTTGATCAGACTGACACCTAGGCTGATGTGTAGCACCATGTCATCTTGGATTAAATTAATGGCAATAGCTAATCACTGAAAGAGCAACTACAAAAGGAAGAGCAATTTTACTGGTAAACACCTTGGCCTGGATGGTTCTTGTTTTCATGCTTAATTCTTTTGTCTTCCCTCTTCATTCATTCATCCACTGATCCAGAGTACATTAATGTTTCATATAGAGAACTAAGGAACCGTAAGTGTCAGTTCTTGGCCTTATTTCAGCATCCCCCACTCCTATACCCATAATTAGTAACTTCTTTTGAATTATGGTCAATTCTGCCCCTCTACCCCCTTTTTTTTTTTTTTCCTGCTGCTGCTCTTTTCATCTCTATCATGAGCCACTCAGGGGAAGATGAAAACACTGAAATGGAAAAATTTTGGAGGTCTATGGCCATTTCTGTGATTGGCTATTTTTATTTTTATGGCTGCTTGGGAGGCAAAGCATTGGAAATACTCGACCTGCAGTTATTTGTGAGTACTGTTAAAATACTCATTTTCCTGACAAGCTGGAAAGTTCAGAAGCCCATTTTATGTTTGGAAAGTTACGTTGCATCAACATTTAGCAGAAGAAAGCTGCAGGAATCCAAGAGCAAATGTAAAGAAAGGTATATATCACTTCAGAAATCAGAGTTAGAAAGAAATATTCAGGAGCACTTATGGGTAGGAATCCAGAATGTTTTTAGTCATATATTGATCACATAAAGTTTTAATGAAAAACCTGTGATACGATCAGTCTGATTAGGTTTTTTCAAATATTTCAGCTTTCACAGCATGCTCAGTGAATGGCTTTTCATTTTCCCTTTTTGAAACTTTCCCAGTAGAATATTTTTGAAGGATATTTTTCCCAGTCTGATTTATCTTTGTCTCTATTTTCCCTGGTAATCTGACTGCCTGAAGAACCAGTTAATCATATCTGTGTTCCTGGTAATTCACTATTCCATTTGCAAAAAGATGTAGAAAAAGTCCCAAAGAATCCAGTATTGTGTAGGTATAAATTATTCTGAATTATTCTGCAGGTCCTTCTTTTTCAATTGTGGTAAATCTCCAGGAAGAAAAAGAGATCTAACCAAGATAGGTCTGGCTTATTTCTAGCATTCTAGAAACAGAAAATGTCTGGATGCTTAAGGAAGATGTATCCCATCTGATCCACAACTCAGGGACATAAAGATGTAATGTTTAGTGGCAGGTTACACAATCACAAATCCACAGATTCCTTGGGCCACGTTGCTCAGTAATTATGCAGTGCTTAGATGCTTTCAAGGGAAAGTGGTTTAGGTAAAAGCAGAAGTAAAGCAAAGCCCAAATGAACTGTATGTTGTAAAACCTCACTATGTATCATATTCTGGAAAGTAAATAAAAATCAGTGGCAGTATCAGCAGGAATGCTATTACGTTTACTCATTGTGTAAACACAGAGAAAGAATTCATAATCTAATCTATCATGTAAGGTTTTATATGCACCCAAGTAAATAAGCCCCAGTCAAACCAGTGTTCCTTATATCACAAAAATGAATAAAATACAGTCAGCACTGTTATCAACAGAAAATGTATTTCCTTCAGGCAGCCTCTGGTATCTCTCTTAGAAATAATTTTAATTGAAGTTAGAAGGTTAAAAGCAATAAAAGAGGTTTTCCTTCCTTTTAAACTTATATCCATTTCCATGTAGGTTTTCATCTTCTTACCAGCACAACAAATGTTTTTGAAGTTTGATGTTAATGTGATGCAATTACAGGAGAAGTCAAAACAACATAAAACTTTTTTGACAGACTGTTGAATATCAGAAGCATATGTATTATTCCTTATGCTTTTTCAAAAGCTGACCTGTTGGCAGAAAATGGAACGATGTCACTTTCCTTACACTTAGATTTTGTCATATACATTAGTCCTAACCCAAGACTGGAAATAGATGGGTGCCAGCATCCATTTTCCAATGTATGTTCATAATGTAGTTCAAGATAAACATGTTAACACTGAAAAGAACATAATTTTCAAACATTGCAGTCACATGGGGCAAAATGGTTTCTTCGTAGCTAGTTGAACATAATGCATACTTTCCCTTAAAAGTAGCATTCTAAGGGTTTATACATGTGGTTATTTTTATCCTGTTGTGTTGGTTGACCTTGACTTTCAGTGAGGCTGCCCAAAATGTGCTGATGGGCTTGCTTGGGTTTTGTTCGTTTGTTGTTTTGCTAGAATTTCTCTTCACTTAGCATAAATGACAGCTTTAACCTCAATTTAGTTATCTAGGAGTTAGACATGTTTAATGATCTTCAGTTTGACAGCAAAATTATCTGTACACACAAATAACTTGGAGTACAACAGTTCTGCACTCACTCTCAGTGGTGTTCACTTCCACTTGAGCCAGTTCCTTTAATTTGTAGTGTGTTGCTCCTTTGACCACCATCAGCTTCACCTCTCTCATGCTCCATTAGCCTGCCAAGTGCAGTGCATCAAAACTTGACTGAAAGGCTGCCTTTTCAGAATCAAGTATCATAACCCTAACCTAGGTCTCTGAATGGTTCAAACAGGAACCATGTTTTGGTCTGCATTGCTGGGAAACATCAGCAATTTTATTTCTGGTTGTTTTATTTCTAGGCTTACTGTAGTTTTGGTGTCTTTCTTAAGCATGCCCCTCTACATGTCCCTCTTTCAGAGGGCACTGGCAGACCTCAACATCCTCCTGACCCCTTTTGTCTTTAGTTTTCCTTTTTTTTGTAGGCTTAGGAATGGGGAGAATATAATTTGCCAGTCCTTGTGGAGTTAGGCAAATAAATGCCATTTATTGGTATCCCCACTGCTTTCTCAATGACTCGGTATTCTTAGTCCAGCTCTCAGGGTTTTCATTTGTCAAGGTCATTACACGTTGTTAATTTGCTGAGGGTTTCATCCCACAGGAGCCCCTATTGATTTACTGTAAGATATTAAATGGGTCAGTCACATAATTTTTCATAAACAGCATACAGTTCATTCCCTTCTTTGCCACAGAAGCTTTCCTTACTGTGAAGTTCTGACATCGCTGTTGGTCATCCCTCAGGACGTATCCCACCAGTATTGCATTTAAATAAACTGAGCATCCTGGAGAAATTTGATGTGAACTGGCTTAATTGGCCAGTTCTCAGCTGCTGCTTCTCAAACACGACTGCCAGCAATAAACCAAGTGGCAGTCTGCCACTTCCCTCACTCATCCAAAGGTGCTTGTCCGTACGGATGCCAGCGATCCTGAAACACACTCATTCCTTTTTATGACTTCCATACTCAGCAGTACAGCATTTCAAAGTGTCACAGGCTCTTTTTAAAAAGTTGAATTATGTATTATCACAGAAGAATTCCTGGGAGCTACTACACGGATGTAACCACAAGTCCTGGAGTTCCACGGAGGGAGCCCAGAGTGCACAAAGCCCAGCGACAAGTGGGTGTGTTGTAACACGGATGTCAAGTGACTGTTTCCAAAATGCTCGCTGGATTCATAAAGATCAGATGCTCAAATTTAAAAGCATTTGCCTGTCAACTACAGTTATATCTCTAACCTTAAAACCTATGAGATTTTTTGTCAGTATAGGTAAACCTTAAATTTTGCCCGGTGAATCCCTGTGTCAGTTCATTGCCTGGTAGGTTCTAGTCAAAGACATTTACTGCATTTGCCAGTTAGTTCACATCAGGAGAAAGATGTCCTCTAAGGCACTAATTTGAAAGACTTAGATGCATGCATGCTGTCTGACATGCTTCCTAATACATATTGGGAGGAATATCCTTTATTTCTCTAAATTTCCCTTATTCTTTGGACAAAAAGGAGTAATATGCTCAAAGCTCTGCCTGTGATCCCCTCACCTTGTAAAGTATGAACAGCATGTCAGTGAGGTTTACCTCCATCTGTTGGATATCATGTTTTTTCACTTTTTTTCTTCTTTTCTGTCTTTTCCCATATTTCCTCTGCTTGTCATAACTGCAAGAGATTCAGCAAATTCTCAGAACTTTTTTTAAAGAGTATTTGATATATTGTTATTTTCTTGTCCCGTTGCTAGTGTTTACAACGTATTTTGTATTTGCAGGATTTCATTAAGGTCTTGGCAAATCTGACATTTAGAAGCTCAAGGACCTGCTTCTAACATCTAACTTTGCCTGCCTTGACTTTCAGGAAAAATGTCAGGCTTCCCTCACTTCACTGTGAGTGCTTTTCTAAAATTAAATGTGCTTGTTTTGCAAATACAGAATGTACTGTAGAAGTGGTCTTCTCATCTTGTAGACAAACCAAAGCCACACCAAATGTTCTAGAGGTGTAGAATAAAACATCTCTCATAACTGTAGATAGCTTAATTTAAAATTTCAAAATTCATGTGACTACATACCTGTTTAATAATTTAATGCAGTACAATCTACCGTGCACAAGGAAAGATCAGGACTAATTTTGTAGTTACATTTTTATTTTCAATCAGCAAATGTGTAAATGTGTAAAGGTATTGTTTATGATCTCAAGAACTGCTTGCTGAGTTGAGGTGTACCCTTAAAACAAATGTAGTACATTTTCTTTTGTGTTTTTGCTTGTGGAGCATACGTCAGATCACAGAGACATGATATTTGATCTCTATGGACAGATTTCTGACAGTTTTGTGAAGAAAAACTGTAGCTATTTACATTTCCCTCAGTTTCCATAACACTTGTCAATTGCACCCCATTCTAGAAGTGTTTTAAGGTCTGTGGGGCCCAAAGTCCAGGCCCCAGTTTTGAAATGTTCCTGTGGTGAGATTTGCACGTAAGACCACAAAGTTTCAACCTTGTTGTCTCTAAATGCAGCCCCCTTTTAAGCAGTTTCTGCTACTTACTTTTTTCTTCTATTTGCTCCAGCTTTTTCCCTCTTCTTCACTTTTTGAGTGTATGAAGTTCTTAATCTTTTTACCTTTCTTTTTCCAGACACTTCACTGATGGAAACATATCCAAACTTTTATTCTTCTATAAAACTTTGAGGAACAGTCTGTGCAAATTACAGTCTATTTCACATCGGGAATGGAGTGACACCATCCCAGCAGTGCTCCAGGAAGAACTAAAGCCACCAAAAGTGTGAGAACTTTACAAAGCAAAAAGGCAGAACCAGGGGTATTCACCTCTGCAGCCCATGACTATTATGCTCAGCAATGGAAGTTTTTATGGAAATCAGTACCAAAGATATGTTTAAGCTGGAAGCTAGAGAGGCAGGAGTGATGGATTCTCTTGTGGCCTGTAAGCACAGCTCTGAATTCAGGCAACTGCAGAATTGCATCAACCCCACAAGAACATTATAGTGGTTTTTGCCTCAAACGGCTACAGTGCCTTTCAGACCTCTGACATGTAGAGGGGAAGTGCTGTGTACCAGTCCCTTTGCATGATGTACATCAGCCACACACCTGTCATACAGCCAAGGATGAAAAGGAATAGGTGTCACTTTGGGATCTTTCAATACCTTCACCTGCTTTTGGGTTGTGATATTAAGCTGGCAGTTCTGGCAGATCTTGATACTCTTTCTCTCTCACCACCATCTGATGCATGTCCATCCAGGAAGAAGTTTGGACTGGTCCATTTGTTCAAGATGCAGAGGTCCCTGTCTCAGTATTCTTTTGCATTCTTCTTAGTATTCTTGCTTAAGACATAAACTGAACAACATGACTTATTCATACTGTTTCTACACACATAAAGAAGTTGTTTAGCCTCTTGCCAGCTTAAAAATGTTCAAGATACCCAGTCTTGAAGAAATACACAAAGCAACATGGTTCTCCCATTTAGCTATGAGCAAGTCAAGGAAAGTACTTGGTAAATCCATGGCCTGCTCAAAAAGAATGAGCAGAATTTGTACAGGTGTTGGTTTGCTGTGTGTGTTACAACAGTTGAGATAAATACGGCACTTTCTCTTCCATCACCACAAAAGTAATTTTAAAAATAATCTCTCTCAAAAAAAAAAAAAGCTTCTAGAATCCTGTTCTTAAACATTAAAAAGATGGTGTTTTTTCCCTTTGTGAAGGGGAAATTGAAAATCACAGCACTGTGAAGATTAGCACAGCTAAAACAGATAATCCTCACACCAGTCCTGCTGGCAACTCCTTCAATAATTTTGGCAGCCAAATGCGAGGCCTGCCAACAGCACAAAGAAATCCAGCCAGGAAGACAGCTACAGTCCTATATATCCATGCTGGAAAAAACACATTCTGGAGCTTGCTGCCTGTGCTCTGATGTTTGCCAAGCACACCCTAGGAGTGGCCACACATGTGCTGGCTTTCACAACAGAGAAACAGAGGAAAACAGGAGAGCTGTGTGAGTCACAGCCTGAGCAGTGAGCAACATGCTGCCATAGTTTTTCTTCTTCTAGAAAGAACTAGAAAAGACTTCCTGAGAAGTCAAGGTGAGAGTACATATATTTTGTCTAATGTAGAGGAGGAACTCTAGTCTAGACACAGACTGAACACATGTGAACCATATTCCCTGGGTTCACTGGCAGCAGACTGACCTTCCTAAAGAACAACTGATTTTCTACACGGGGTGAACTGGGCAGCCACCAGCAAGGACAGGGAACTCGCTCAAGGCAGTGCTGAACTTCGGACCCCATGGCACCCAGTGCTTCTCAAAGCCACCATGGCCCCGCCTGGCCCACCCCATCTCACCAGACCCCAGGGAAGCAGGGAAGGAGGCAGCACTGCAGGGCGAGGAAGAGGTGCAGGAAGTGGCAGAGCACGGAAAGTGGCTCCACAGTGGCAGCCTCACACAGGGGATGAGAGCGGCCCAGAGCAGGGGCTGCAGACAGACGCACATGGTGGGTCCGGGCTGAAAATGGGGGGAAACAAAGAGCAGGGCAAAGGGACAGGTTTCCCTAAAGGAATGCCAATACATCCCACAGGCAACAATGGTGAGAAGAGGATGCTGAATAAGCCAATGATTTCTGCTGATCACCCAGGCTTCTTCAGGACAACAGCCAAGTACCCAAGGACAGCAGAGCTGCCTCTGGGGACCAAAGGACTGACTGAGGAAAACATCAGTGAAATGGTAAGGAGATTAGAAGATACTCTTTCTTTGCCTCTTTTTCAGCAGAGTGGCTGGCCATGTGTGTCTCACAGTCTCCCTGTCTTTGGCAGATTGAGCACATTTACTATTGCACTGGAGCTTTCCTGTGTTTAGCAAGATACTTATGCCCACACAGAGTGCTTTGTCAACTAGGTCAATAAAAGAGCATCTTTGAGAAGTTTTATTCTATACCCTTGGTTTCAAAAACCTGTACCCAGGCTACAGAAACCAAATCAAAGCAGTGAATTGCAAAACTTTCCTCTTCAGGCACATAAGCAGACCTACTTTTCATTCTTCCTATGTCCAAAAGCAGGATACTGCACACCCTTATCTGCTCCAGATGCTGAAGGAGAGAAAGGATGTGACTTTAGGTCGATGTTGTTGAGTCAGTATCAGCCACTAGGAGGGTGATACCCACACTGGTGCATTCCCTGCTCCTTCTAACTCCCTCCACCCCCTGAACTATGGAAACACCTTAAGAACAAGGTGACGACTTCTGACATGAGGGAGCATGCCTGCAAGAAACCACCTACTCCATGAGCAGCGAAGTCAGACCAGGTCAGGTAGGTGAGTTTCCACCCTGTATTTCAAAAGGGGACAGGTAAAGAGATCTGCCCATTGATGCAGATCCAAGGGAGAAGCTGTTTCCCCTCTCACAGCAAGGTTCCAGCCCCTCAGTTCATTCCAAATGGCTGCAGTTCAGCAGCTAGATCAGAGGTGGACTTGTGGAGCTTCCCCCCAGGCCTGCTTTCCAAAATGTGCCTGCTGTCCTTTCAAAATGAGTCCAACATTTTCTGAATACCAGTAAGTCACAAGGTTCTCCAGGGGCTGTTCTGTCTTCTGCCTTGCTGGGATGATGAGAAGTGCTATCTGCTTCCCGTGGTTCTTAGGTTTTCCACAAAGGCAGGAGGCTTTTTGGTCCTGTAGGCGGGAGTGCCTGGGATGCGGGCCCCTCTGATGGTACTGATGTAAGGCAAGAGGGGAGGCTCGCGCACCACCAGCGCAGTGCCCTTGGGAGTGTAGGCTCGGAGCAGCAATTCCTCTTCCGCGTGAGCCGTCACTGCCACCCAGCCTGCACAGCCAGAGAGAACATGCACAGTGAGGAAGGCAAGTCCCTAGGATCAAAACAAGGTTCTCACACAAACTACTGCCTCCCAGAGTGGCTAAAAATCTGAGCTACCCTCGCGTGGTTGCTTGAGAAACCCAGCTCAAAGGTCATATCCAGCCCTTTCCCTACAGAAGACAGCACCTAAAGCCACGTTGCTCTTCCCAGACACAGCTCTTTCCTGGTCAACTTAAGAGGGATGGTGGGAACTACCAAAAACACAAGAATGAAGCTTTCCAATCAACGGCCCTTTCCCTGTCACCTGGACAGCTGACAGTGTCACAGCCATTCCTGATGCTGTAGAACCTTGTACGGCAGCATAAAGGATTCCAATTGTTGCCATCCTGTACAAGCACGGCTGTCAATCTCCATTCTTGGAGGCTGCCATGCTTGAGCTGGACGAAGTCCTGGCTGCTATGATTTTGTGTTGTTGACAGTCCTGCTCTGAGCAGGAAATACAGCTTCACCCCTTTGGAGGCCTCTTCCCACCAATGTTTCTAGGATGCAGACCCTGCAAAGCAAACTAATGAAGAAATATTAAATTACCTGCAGAGGAAAGCTTGATATCTGCAACTGCCTCAGTGGTACCAATTCCTTTCAGTGTAATGTCCTGAGGGACAAGTGGGGGGAACTCTTTCATTCTCTCTTCCCCACCCATGGGAACCTAAGATTAAAACACAGAGAAATTATTTAACAGTCCAGAGATTCTTCAGCACTCCTACCTCAAACTGGCAAGCAAGGCACAAGGGAGAATAAAGACATTAAACATTTGTTAGCCAATTAAGAGCTGGATTGAATAACCTCCAGGAGTCATTTCAGGTTTGTCACAACAGAGTCAAGATCACATCCAGAGGAACCCTGTGGAAGGTGAGCAAAGATGGAGTGCCCACTGCAGGATGCAGCTGGTGGATCAGGCCAGCTGCCTTGATGTGAGTGACAGCACTTGTTCTCCATGTGCACAGCAATAGAAATACCAGGACAGGGACAGCTCACCCCATCTCCCATCAATCTGCAAGTGCTACAAAGAACATTGCCATACCAAGGAAGAAGTCAGACCACCAAGAGATGAAGATATGTGCAGAAGATCCAGCCGGGAAAGAACAAGAAATGTAAAATTTTCAGCTGCAATCTGTTCTGAAACCCCAGTCTGCAGGTTTGCCATGGAAAATACCCCCGTTGCTGCCTGCACTTTAAGGCTGTTCAAGAAGAGCCAAATATGAGTAAGCAGAGCACTGCAAATCTTACCAGCCTGAATGCTAGAAAAAGAAACTCTGCTGAAAACACATCATCTGGAGTGCTCTCTGCTAACACACTTCAGCATGCAGTCTGTCCAAGGCTGCTCTACACTGCGCATCTCCACTCACCCACTGCACAAGTCCCACACTCCTGATACCTGTGGATGTTCCCTCTCAGTTGTGCCCCAGACAAGGGTCCTACCTACCTGCAGCCACAAGCTTCCCCCCAGCACCTCCCCTTACCTTTAGGAACTCCTGGGCTGCATGCTTCTCATAGACGGTGTCTGCATTACTCAGCATCGTAACGTGGACTGGCAAAAGGTTAGAAGCCAAGACAGAAAACCAGGCAGGCTTTTCTCCCTGAAATAAATACCAAAAGGATGTTAATTATGCTAACAGAAAAGCAGCCCTGAATTGCTCTCTCCTGCCCCATTTCTTTCCTGCATGTTGAAAACCTGCCCTGTTTGATGTCCCCTTCCTGTCCGAGAGGTCCTTGCCTCTGTCAGTGACAGCAGCCATGGTTTATATAAAATTGGGATTTGAGTTTCCAGAAGAGAAGACTCACAGCTTCACTATCCTGCCTCAAAGCACCGCCAATGCCACATTTACGGCCAGCACAGCTGCTCAGCTCAGGTAAATCATCCAAGAGAGATCTCTGTTCTCATTTAATTCACAAGAACAAACTCAGTGTGGTTATTCAGTGCAAGAGGTGATGGACATCTGGTCTGGTGCTTCTTTTCCTATCACTCTACATTTCTAACACACAGCGCTCATTCAACAGTACTTGGTTCCAGCTGCTCTCGAGCTATGCAAAGTTGGTGGAGCAATTTCAGCAGGCACTCTCATCACATTTGCAGGAAGAGCAAACAAGGTCAGAGAGGGGAGAGACCTTTCCAAACACTGCTAGTAGCCAGAAATAAGTGCAGGGATTCCTTCGAGTTCAAAGGTCTAAGCTGAGGCAGGAGCTTCTGTCATGATCTGAGCTCAACTGCCCTCCAAGATCTCAGGAGGATAAAGATACACAAGACTGATACAGTGATGTGTGCCCCTGCCATACTGGTACATTTTTTATTTTACAGAATCCTGCCCCTCCACCTTTCTGTTTTTCTTCCAGTGGGTCAAGAGTGTCCTTAGCAAAGTACAGAAATTCAACATTTCTGTGATGATCTTGGAAAGCAGACTGAAACAAAGGAACAGCCATACACACCCCTAAAACAGGGCAAGCTACTGAGAAAATTATCTAAGACTTATGATAATGTCTAATGTTCTTACGAAAGAAACTGCCCCTGACAGAGGAAGCATCACGGGAGGTCAACTCCACACAGTTCAATGAAGGAGTATGGCATGGAATTTTTAATAAATGGAAGAAATTATTGGCAGGGGGGACACACAGCACATTTGAAAAATACTTTTTACAGAAACTAAAATACACGTGCAATTAATTGCTTCCTCAAGCAAGTTCTTCAGAGGTCTGCCAGGAAAGAAATATGCTTTTCTCTCTGAGCAGACAGCTTTCACAAAACACAGCAATGAGGAAACACACCTCTTTTCCCAGTTAATTCTGACATTCTCCTCCCTCCCTCATGCCTCTTTCTATGTCATGGCAAGCACATTAAACTGAAGATGTTTGTCAGCATTCAAAAGCAGTTCCCATTATACACTGTGTAATATTGCTGGTAACAAGTAACAAACCTTTCAACTACCCATCCCAAGGCATTCTGACTTCATGCAGTGATTCAGTAACTGATTCACTGTCTCCAAAGCAACAACAAAAGGGTCTGGGGAAGCTACCCAGAAAGCCTTTTATGGCTGGTACTACAGTAAGAGATGAAGCAGCTGCTCCCAAAGTCCTTTCTTCCCTTACCTCTAAGTAGTCTATGCGTCCCAAGGCTGCTAAAAACAAGACCATTCCTGGCTTGAGAATAAAGGTCCGTGGAACAATGGCATGTGATGGCAAAACCAGCTTTACTTCCTTCTCTGTTAGGAGATTCAAAACCTGCAAAATAAATTGTCATAACTCATTCCAGATGTTTCAATGGGAACAACAAAGTTAGTATTGGCATTATATTGATAGAGGAAAAAGACCAATCAAAGCAATGCCAAGGACATCTGACACAACAGTTCAATTCTGGTCCACACATTAAGTGAGAAACAGGAAGAACCTCCCCTGCCAAAATCTGCCACAGACAATCTGCTTGTCTTCCACTCATATTGCATTAACTGCAGGAACAAAATTTGATCTGAAACTTGGCATGGAGCTTTCCAAAGGAGAGCACAGGGATAATCAGAATCAGAAACAGAAGCAACTATTTCTGGATGCAGGAAGTATTTTCCACATGTATTCAACTCCAGAAGAAGGGAAGAACACACACAATCTCAAGTTAACAAACCAGATCTCTAAGCTGATGCCAGTCTTTACACTGGATATCAGAGACCTAAGGTTAGTAAAGCAGGTTATGGTCTGACAAATAGATCACTAGAAAACCAGGAGTCTTCTAGTGTTCATGAAAGCAGCACCTGCACTTGAGCTGTAAAGCCTCAGAATAGTCCTTGCACTTCATTCTCTTCAGAACCTTCCTGTCTCCTGGTACTATTTAATCTTCCCCAAAAGATGACCTGCAGCTCTGCATGGGTTTTAAAAAGACCAAAAATCAAAACATGCCTGTTTTGGACACGTGCACTTTGTCAGCACTGGCTTCAGTAGGGCACTGCTGTACTGACAAAGGCCTGATGTATTGGAGCCACTAGCAGCAACACTGCAGATCCTCCTAGCTTCAGGAGAATGCTTTCTCTAAAATGTGGTTCAGGCATACAATTCTGGTTATCCTCCTAAGCTCCACCTTCTTCCGTAGGCTGGGAGAGCTAAAGAAGTGCCAGCTTCATTGGGTGATACTGGTGTGAACTTGCTTAGAGCACTCTTGCTTACTTCCCTTTGTTGAGAGGTTGTGAAAGCTTGGTGACGCAGTCCTGCAGCTCCTTTGCAAAGCTGGCAGTATTGCACTACTCAGAAATGCAACAGCATTACCACATGAACCCCTCTCAAGCAAATACAAACCTTATCTTAATACAATTCCTAAGGTAAGAGAATCCGAATGCCAGGACTACAGCAGAAGCACTCTCCTACAGGCACAGCTAAGGCAGAACAGTCCTCCCAAACCCTGTCACCCCAAAACACAGCACCACAGAGCACTTACACAGTCTTCCTTCACAATTCCTGGAGTGTCAAAACACCACCGAGCATCCTTCACTTCGTTGTGAGTGAACTCCTCCCTTTCCTCATGCTTCTCGGGGAGATCTCTAGGATCTTCATCCATGCTGTAGGAGAGCGTGTCAGGGTCGAAGTCAATCTCTGCGCTAGATTTCTGCTGTTGAAATGTTCTTCCAACTCTTCCTGGATTAAAATGAAAGGTTTTCCTGGTAATTTACTTATTAACTTGCTTTCCTTCAATCAAACATCTGCCCCTTTCATGGCTTAAAAGAGATGCACATCAGTAATATAAAGGTGATGAAGACACTATGTGACTAGAAATTTGTGTGTTCAAAAGCCGAAATGGTAAGAAATCCCTTCTATAATTCTTGCTTAGGACTCCTCATGCCCCAGAATCTCAGCATGGACCAGATCACAGACACTTTGTTATTTCCAATTTATGGTAAAGCAGACTGCCTTCTTTTGTCAGTGCCTCATACTGCCAAACACAAAATTATCTGAAAACCAGAGCTATCTTCTGGCAACCCCCTCTTTTGAATGCATACTAAAATGATGTACAACCCCTGCAGCCTGCAGCCCAAATTTGATTATTTAAAATTAAACTTATTTTATTTGGGAACAAGAAATGGTCCATACTGTGATATCCTTGCAAACTACTAAGCTATCAGAATTTGCCAGCCTCGTTCAGACAGGAGATGCACTGCACACAGGAACCCTCTGCTACTACAGCAGCTGACAGGTATTCAATAATACTAATGAGGCTGCTTATGGAGGAGATAGAGGTCTTGCTCCCATTAATCTGGGAGCAAACACTGGTCAAAATAATTTAACCTTTGTGTAATGCAGTGTTTTCATTAGGGGCAGAAAGGTAACACCTTTACTCACCCACTAGGTAGCCTTGCTTTTTAAGTTGATTAAGGTACTTTTTTTCTTCACTGCTTAGCTGATCTTCTGTTTTTGTTGCCTCTTCTTTTAGCCTCTCCTGTCTTCGGAATATCCTGTCACACGTAGGGTTAATAATTGGAAATTTCAACAGGTTCAGTGTTGTTCCTAGATAAACAAACAGAAGGCACTTTTGGGTCTCTGATTACCTGATACATTTCAGCTCTAAGGAACAAGATTACAAAAAACTGCTTCTGTCACTTTTTGGTGAAACCCAGTAACACAAAGTCAGAGGTGGAACTACAGCTGCTTCCCATAAGGTACTAGCCTCCCAACTTGGGGAAGCAAAAACAAGCCATCCACCTGCTTAAGACCTGTTCTCACCTACAGTTTGAACAAAAGGGTCTCAAAGCCGAGTGGTGCCAAGGATGACTTAGTACACTCCAGACAAGTCTCAACTCCAGACAGCTTGGTTTGGCCTACAGGTGCTCATCACTCCACCTCCCAGCCTCCCCAGACTGGAGGGCACCTCTAATGGATAGGGACAGGGCAAGGCATGCACATCAGGTGCCATCCTAATTGGCAGGGGTGCACACAGACCCACTCTGGTTTACCAAGTCTCTTAGTGCTACAGGATGTGCAGCACTCTCAGCATATGCATCCCACTCCTGCTGCCCCGAGGAATCACAGAATCAATTAGGCTGGAAAAGACCTCTGAGATCATCACCACGTTGACTAGACCACGGCACTGAGTGCAATATTCAGGCACAGTGACTCCCTCATCCCCCTAGGCAGTCCATTCCAATGTCTCGTCACCCTTTTGGTGAAGAAATCGGTGCATCTTAAGGCTATGTCCCCTTCTCCTGCCACCGGCAGTCTCGGAGATGAGACTGACTCCCACCTGGCTACAACTTCTTTTGGGTAGATGCAGAGAGTGATAAGGTCTCCCAAACCCCTTTTTCTCCGGGTTAAACACTTCAGCCACTGCTCTCAGGTGATAATCTGAAGCACAGCAGACCTCTGGAGCTTGCTGCCCACCACGGGGGTGCTCAGGTTGGCAGGTACCGCTTTGGTGACAGGTTCTCCTGCTGCAGGGGTGGCCGAGAGCAGCCCAGAGGCCCACAGCTCATTGTTTTCTGCACACCCCACGTCCCCCATTACCCGTGCTACAAAGGGCCGAGCAGTGCCCTGACCTGGCCACGGGGACACGGTGGCCCTGTCGATGATGTCGGGGGCGCGGGACTTGCAGTAGTCGGAGCGTAACAGGGTGTTGAAGAGCGTGGACTTGCCGGAGTTGGTGGCGCCCAGCAGGTAGACATCGCCGGCGCACTTCCAGGAGCGCTGCAGCCGGCTGACCAGCCCCTCCATGCCGTAGCCTGTCTTGGCGCTCACCAGGCGGATGTCCACCAGCGCGGCTCCCCGCAGCCCGGCCCGGGCGCAGGCCGCCGCCACCCGCTGCCGCAGCCGCCCCAGGTGCCCGTGGCAGTCTGCGGGCAGCAGGTCCACCTTGTTGCCCACCACCAGCACGCCCGCGGCGGGCACGTCGGGGCCCAGCAGCGCCGGCAGCTGCGGCAGCACCGG
>VZSE01004306.1:1298059-1329989 GCA_013398275.1 Promerops cafer | reverse complement strand
GCCGCCGCCGTCCCGCTGCCGTTCGCCCGCGCCGCGCCGCGCTCCCTCTCGCCCCTCGCTCGGCCGCCGCCGCCCGCGGTCCTCCCGCCGCCACCATGTACGACGCGGACGAAGGTGAGGGCTTTTCCCTTTCTTTCTCCTCGCCTCGTCCTCCCGCCCGTCCCGGCCAGGGGCGGCGCTGGGCGCGCCGAGGCCCGCGGGAGCCGGGAGATGGGGGGGATGCGGTGCGATCTCCCGCGGGAGCCGGGGTACCGGAGGGTCCCTGAGCCAGGCGAGGGGGGACACCCAGGTGGTCGGAGCGTACCTCACCCTTTGTGCTTCCCCCCAGATATGCAATATGATGAAGACGATGATGAAATCACCCCCGACCTGTGGCAAGAAGCCTGCTGGATTGTTATTAGGTGACCTGCTAAAACTCGCTGTCCTTATCCCTTCAGCACGCGTGCTCTCCCTCCTGCAGGTGACATCCAGCTTGCTCCCGGGAACGCGTCTGGGAGCTGCAGCTTGGTTACGCTAAACTGTGCGTTGCAGCACGTTCAGAGCAGGAGGGCTTTCAGGAGAAACAAAGGGCTGTCGGCAGGGATTAAGAAGCTCTGCTCACCCCCAGCACACCCTTTTTTCAGTGAAGAAAGAGGTGGTTTTGGTTCCATATCAAGCACGTGGTGTTGCTCACTAATTTCACTGCTGATGCTGGCATTAGAAAGTCAGTACTTGGTTATTTTCACCATTTTGGTGGTGGTGTATTTTCTAGCATAGCATTAGTGTCCAGGATCTGTGTGGCTGGAACAGAGGAGATCCAAGCCAAAAGTTCTGAGTACTATTACTTGGACTTGGGGGCATGCTCCTAGTTTACTGCAGCTTGGAAAATTAGTTAAAGCAAAGTAATTTACAGGTGTTATTGAAAACTTGAGCTGAAACCACTTCCACTGAGGTTTGTCATCACATTTCTCTTCCAATTTAAGGGAAGTTTAAGGCCCTGACTGTGCATGCAGCAGCAGCTTAGCCAAGAGGTGGCAGCAAGTCTGCTACTCCAAAGTGGCTGTGTCTTCAGGCAGGGAGGGAATTGTTAAACATTTGTGAGGAGCATCTGTGTTTGAAACTCATGCCTTGGGTTAAGTGAATGTGTTTGAATCTGCACTATATTTCATGGCTTTGGGAGTTTTGGTAATAAATATATGTGTGAATAAAATGTGTGAAGTACATGAATTAAATTAAGATTTCTTATTAACCTGATTTTTTTTTTTTTTAGCTCCTATTTTGATGAAAAGGGTTTAGTCAGGCAACAGTTGGATTCCTTTGATGAGTTTATTCAGATGTCTGTGCAGAGAATTGTTGAAGATGCTCCACCAATTGATTTACAAGCTGAAGCCCAGCATGCCTCAGGAGAAGTGGAAGAGCCAGTAAGTTCAGAACCTTGGCAGAGATTATGTGTTTTCACAGTTCAGTCATTTTACATCAGTTTTATTCAACCCCTGTCCTGCTGTTTGAGTTGAGAAGTGACCAAGTGACTGCTGCAGCTCATATGGTCAGTTCCTCTGCAAAACTGCAGGGACAGAGATTTAGTAGGGCAGGTTGGGTAGCCAGGGGCAAGCTGTGTTTTGGTGAGAATTTGATTTTTCAGCAGCTTTATGGCAAGAAACGTTTATGGCTGAAAACTTCTCTCTTAGCTTTGACTCAGGTTAGGCTCAAGTTAGGTCCAGGTTTTCAAAGGGTGCTGTTGTTCATCCTCTCCCATTGGCACCATGTTCCAGAGAGAACAGCTTGTCTCAGTTCTGCACCCCGTGATGGCTCCTCTACAATGAGTGTGCACCTTCTGCAGTGGCTCTGGTGCTTTCACCTGTGTGCCTTGTGTTGTCTGATCCCTGTTCCATAAGTGCAAATGGTGATGAGCCATTGCCTTGCTGTCAGTCACTACCTTGATGCTTCCCTCTAGGGATTTAAAGGAAGTTTAGGACACCAGAGTATTGAATTTGAACAGGTTTTCCTGTTCCTTAGCATTTTTTTGCAAGCAAACAATTATCCTGTGGACAATAACTGAGCTGTCTTTTGGTTTCTTTGCTAGGCAAACAGTTAATAAACATTTAGTTCACTAATTCTTAATATTTCCTCTGTTATTCTGTGTATATTATGGCAGAATTCTCTACTTATGCAGTTCTGCAGCTGATGTTTGTGCTGTGCCTGGTCACGGTTCAGATCACAAGCATGGTTTGTGCTGGGCTTCTTTTCGCCCAAAAGCTAATATTTTACTTTCTCAAATCACAGGTGTTAGTCTCTTATTCTTATTTATTAAATGCAAGTTTTTAGAAATAGGTTTAGAGATGAGAAAAAGAAAACTGGCTTTTTCCTTCAGAGTCACTTGCAGGCAATTTCTCACTACATTTGAAGATGCTTGACTAATTTAAGGAAACTGTGTATTGGGAAAAACTTGATTTTTTTGTCTCTGTCTCCCTCTTCTTCTCAGTCTCAATTTTTGAAGGCAGTTTAGAGCACATGAGAGGGTTTAGCAACCATGCTCAAAGATAAGAATGAAGGTAAACGTATTCTCCTTAAGATAGCTTTCATGAGAACTTGGGAAATGGTACTACAGGTGGCTGTTGCTGCAAATCCAGGAAAAGGTGTTTCTTCACTTAAGGATTGAGATTTTTTTTTGACCTAGAAAATATTTGCCGACAAGGGTCTGCCACCTCCTGTTGTAGGAAGCTTTTGTGCATTTTAAAAATCAGATCGTTTTCCAAAAACTCAAGTCTTACTTTGTTTACTTGTTCTATAGAATTGTCCTAGGACCTGGTGTTACCCAACTTACTGTGTTTTCATTTATTGGTAGTGGCTGTTCTTCTGCAGTAACAGTTCTGGTTGCTAACAGGAGAGATGTTTGTTCCATTACAAGTAAATATATTCTTGTTTTCCAGCCCCGGTATCTGTTGAAGTTTGAACAAATCTATCTCTCCAAACCTACACATTGGGAAAGAGATGGAGCACCCTCACCTATGATGCCAAATGAAGCCAGACTGAGAAACCTTACGTAAGAGCCAACTCTGTGGTGGATAAGCACAAGGAAGAACTGCCTCTGCCTTATTAATTTATAGCTTTTTACAATACAGTAGTGCCTTGAAAATGTAATAATTACTGCTTTGTTTAAACTTCCATGTCTAGTTGTGAAATGCAGACAGTGATTAATGATTTGGTAATAATGCTTAATACACCTGTGAGTGCTTGAATAACTGCCTTCATCACTCAGGGTTGTGCAGAAAGGTAGTAAGTGACAAATAACACAGTGGTGTTTTTATTCTGTAGGTATTCTGCCCCCTTGTATGTGGATATAACTAAAACAGTTATTAAAGAAGGGGAGGACCAGTTGCAGACCCAGCATCAGAAAACCTTTATAGGAAAAATTCCTATCATGTTGCGTTCTACGTACTGTTTGCTGAACGGCTTAACTGACCGTGATCTTTGTGAGCTGAATGAGTGCCCACTTGATCCTGGTGGCTACTTCATCATTAATGGATCAGAAAAGGTAAGGGATATACCTTGCACAGCCATCTTTAGAGACACTGGGAATTCTGTTACTCGTTTCCATATGTTTTGCCAGGAGCATAAACATTCTTATTCCAGTGTTCTAGAGGTACTGTGGGAGCTCCTGATCTTGCAGAAAGATGGGCTTTTAGTCATGGGTTAGGGCTTATTCAAGCCACCTTTTCTTCTTTGAGGCACATTTCCCATCTTCAGTTCTTTCCTTTTTTCCTTTTCTTTCCCATTGTGAACTGCTTTGCATTTTGTGAACTGTTTGCCAGTAAGTGTTCTAGATATTTTTATTTCCTTTTCCAGCGTTGCAGAGCAGCATGCACTCTGAAATGAGGCAGTTCCTCACTCGGAGTGTCCTCCAGCTTGTTCACAGCTATAGAGATGCACTTTGTTTTAAGAAAAGATTCTTGCCACTCTTGCTGTGGAAGCAGCTTCAGAAAGTCATATCCACACCCTGTTAGTGCCTCACCAGTGAAACTGACAGTATTTTCTAACTGATAACCTGGGCAAACACAGAGAAATAATTAGAATTTTATATTTCTTCTTGGGGGGGAAAAAATCTGGCTTTGATTGTTGAGCTGGCATTTAAATCTGCCTGTGTAGTGCGTTGGCCTTGGAAAAACAGTGAAATGCCTTCTTTATCAGTGTGTGAAATGTCTTGCCACAGTCAGCAGGTGTGGTAAGTAATAACAGACAACAGAGTTCCCTGAGTCTCTTGTTTTGGCTATTCCATCTTAACTGTATATTTTGTTTAAATCTGTAATTTTAAAATATGGAGTTTGGCTAATTGACTTAATGCTGTGTAGTGCTCTTAAAGTTAAGGCACCTGAAGGAATAGTAGAAACAGTGTGAGTGTTGCTTTCAGTATTCTCTTTTGTCAGTTACTTACTGGTGCTCTTGTTTCTAACACAGGTTCTGATTGCTCAGGAGAAAATGGCTACAAACACAGTGTACGTGTTTGCAAAGAAAGATTCAAAATATGCCTACACAGGAGAGTGTAGATCTTGTCTGGAAAATTCCTCTCGACCAACAAGTACTATATGGGTCAGCATGCTGGCCAGAGGTGGACAGGTATGGCTAGGCAGTAATAACCCCAGAGACTGATTTAGGAGTTTTGTTACTGTCCTGTCTCTTTGTGTCATTTGCTTTTGGGTTTTTGAGAAGAAATTTCTTCTGATGCTAAGTTGTAAAGAAGATAAAAGTAAATGAAAATTTGTTTGTCATAAATTATGCCTGTCTCTGTGGTAGATAATTTGATGATTGAAATGAAGGCTCAATTTGTGGCAGGTTTTAGGGCAAGGCTAAAAATAATTTTTAAATTACTATACATGAGTTTTTAGAAAATTCAGACAAGGTGTGTCCTGTTTCTTCATGAAGAATAAATAAAAGAGCAGGGACCCTCTCTTTGCTGATGGCCAAGCTACTGTTGAGATGTATTTTGCAGACCACATATTAATTTATATTTAACATCTAATTGTGCCATTGTGTTGTGAGGGAAAGTAAGTGCTACTTGTAACTTTTAAAGCAAAAGGTGTCAGTACTCATTTAGTATTGCACTGATATTTTGAAATTTTCCAAGAGCAACTTAAATAGAAGCTGTAAAATATTCTCACTCGTGATGTCTGGGGCACTCCTGATTTCCTCTGTATCCCACAGCATTTCCTTCTGGAGAAGGGGAGCAGCTAGCTGAATAATCACTTGCACAGTGGGTTAGAAAAGCTTAGTTTAAGCCTGACAGAAGGAGCACTGAAGGTGGATAGGATTGCTCTTGACACTAAGTGAGAGAAATTATGCTTATGGGTGAACGAGTAGTATTTATATTCCTTTGTATCAGCAAAAGCCTTACAACTTTTCACAGATTTCTAAAGCTTGAAATGTTTTTAAAATAAAAAGTCGTCGCTGGAGTAAGGTTGCAAAGTAGCTCCTTAGCTGGCCTGCTGAGAAGCCATGTTTTCCTGTTGTGCTTGAATAAATATGCTTGTGTTGTACCATCCAAATCCAGAGAGAGACTTTTACTTAAAGGCAGGATGATTTTAGAGACTTTTATTGCAAGGCAGGATGATTTAAGCCTAACCCATGCTTTGCCCCATCTTTGCAGGGTGCAAAGAAGAGTGCCATTGGTCAGCGCATTGTAGCAACTCTGCCATACATCAAACAAGAGGTCCCCATCATCATTGTCTTCCGTGCACTCGGCTTTGTGTCTGACAGGGACATTCTAGAGCACATCATATATGATTTTGAAGACCCAGAAATGATGGAAATGGTAATATATATTAAATTATTTCCTGTTCTCATGTTTGATGGTGTGTCGGTGCAGGTAGTCATCACTTGAAGCGTTCATTTTCCAGTTGTAATTTATTTATTATTTTTGTGGGTTCTGTATTAGAAATGTTGAAAGTTCTCTGCCTGAATCTATTCTAATTAGTATAGTAAGGGGACAGAGCACAGTGGAAATTTTTAAGAGTTAATATATATTTGTAGAGTTAGGGTCTTCTCCTGCTGTTGTTGACTTTAATTGTAAAATCTTGATTATACCTGAAACAGCATCAGACTTAGAATGAACTTGAATGAGAACTATTTTCTGAAGTTTAAACTATTTTTTGTGTTCTTTCTGCATGCTTCATTGCTGTTTTCTAGTGCCAGCAAGACCTGAAACAATAATTAGCAGATCCTGAAAAGAATCACTAACAAACTACTGTGTAGTTTCCTTCAGTCCCAATAGGCACTGGTTGCTACAGGATTTTGCTGTATTTCTTTGCCTTAGGTCAAACCTTCTCTGGATGAGGCATTTGTCATTCAGGAGCAAAATGTTGCCCTAAACTTCATTGGCTCAAGAGGTGCCAAGCCAGGTGTCACCAAAGAAAAGAGAATCAAGTATGCCAAAGAAGTCTTGCAGAAAGAAATGCTCCCGCATGTTGGTGTCAGTGACTTCTGTGAAACCAAAAAGGCTTATTTTCTAGGGTATGTCAGAACTCTTTCTCACAGCTGCAAACAGATATTTTGTACTCATGTATATGATTGGAAGAATGCCTTGAATGGAAGTTTGTTTCAACTTCAGTCTTCTGGATACTCTGTTACAAACCTTGAGGCACTGGTATATTTTTGAGGCTGAGAAAATGCAAATTTTGATAAGCTAGCAAAAAAATGGAACAAAATGAGCCTCAAACACATTTTGGATCTTAAATTTAATGACAGTGCTAAATGACTTTTTTATATCCAGTTGCATGGATACCATTTAGAAACTGATAACTGAGATGTAGATAAGTACTGATAAACTGACTGTAATGTAAACCACTCTCTAAAACTAGTAGCACATTGTCTTGATTACTGCTTATTGGTATGCAGATGAACTGTAGCATCAGGAGACTTGTGATTTTATACCTGATTGCATGTGCTTAAACAGAGCCCTTATTACAGTACAGGACAGATATTTATCAGAAGAGGCGTGACCATCATGATGTAAATATTTTCTTCTCTCTGTCTTAGCCCGAACTTTCTCTGGGTCATTCACCTTTAAGGATGTGCTGAAGAGGTTTATTTTAGGACAGTGGTATCCTAAAGATTGAGAATGGACAGCCTTTAGGAAAGAGTTCACTGACTTATCTATGAAGACATGTAATCTTTGTTGTGAATGTCTGCTGTCAGTTTAAAACATAAACTGTCTTATTTGCTTAGGTATATGGTTCATAGACTGTTGCTGGCAGCACTGGGAAGAAGAGAGCTGGATGACAGAGATCATTATGGCAACAAAAGACTGGATCTTGCTGGGCCACTCTTGGCTTTCCTGTTCAGAGGGTAACTATCACATACACGTTTTCTTTCATGGTGGAGGCATTGCCAGCTCTGTGCTTCCAAGTCAGACTAATTCTGTTGTGTCAGAGAGCCAGTCTTGGGCAACATAGCTTCTATCTAATTATGACTTTTTCATGGAGTTGTTGAGTTTCCTATAACAGTAGGTAGCCAGCATTGACTTGTTTTGAAGCGTATTTTGTGCATGTTTACAAACTGTTTCATTTGCTTTATTCCCCTCTGCCCACTCACCCTGGTTACAAATTGCTTCTTTTCAGGAGGGCAGTGACATTTTTTTCAAATAGCCCCGAGTAGGCTGAATTGCACAGCACTGTTTAATCAGATTTCTTGGTGTCTTTCTTCTACAGAATGTTCAAAAATTTGCTGAAGGAAGTGAGAATATATGCACAAAAGTTCATTGACAGAGGGAAAGATTTCAACCTGGAGTTGGCAATTAAAACAAGAATCATTTCAGACGGTTTGAAATATTCATTGGCAACTGGAAATTGGGGTGACCAGAAGAAAGCTCATCAGGCCAGAGCAGGAGTGTCTCAGGTACAAGAAGGGCTTTGTCAGGTTTACAGTTCTTATGGTAAAACTGCTCTCATGGAAGAGTTTAACACTGCTTAACAGCCATGCATGTTGTATGTTAAACAGAAATATTCTTAAAAGGAAATTTCCTTAGGTGACACAGATGAAGATCCAAACAGTTAGATCTTCATAGGTGTGTGGTTTACATTTTTTTTGTCATGGTTTGTTTGCTTTGGCTATTGCATTCACTGCTAAACAGTTAGTGTAACTCTTGTAAAGATTTTTTTGTTAAATCATACACTTTTCTGTAAATTCCTAGTCCCAGGAAATCATCCAGGAGGATGGATTTCTTTGCTTTAGTTACTTCCAATGCTTCACAGGCAGTTAAAAAAACTTGAGTGATGCCTTATAATATAAAAGTTATGTATTCTATGGCAAATGATGAGGACCACTGACTTTATTAGCTCAGGGTCTTGCTGTGGTATAAGCATGCTCTGGAAACTTCTGCCACTACAACACTAGTTAGGAGCTTGAGATTCTAGGGGTAGTGTGAGATTAGTGGAGGTGAACGAAAAAGCGTAGCTATCAAAAATCAGAGCTGCTTTAGTTCTTTTTAAGCACATCATTTCTAGAGGGCATTGATCCTTTTTGCTAGTGTGTCATGATGCCTGTCAGCAGCACACTTAAGAAGCTTTGACTGACTGAACTCCTTCCTGCCTGCAGGTGTTGAACCGCCTGACTTTTGCATCCACACTTTCCCACCTGAGGCGCCTGAATTCTCCGATTGGGAGAGATGGAAAACTGGCCAAGCCCCGGCAGCTGCACAACACCCTGTGGGGAATGGTTTGCCCTGCTGAGACCCCTGAGGTAATGAAAGCAGGATTTGTGTACTAACTGCCTTTCCCTCACGGTCATTTTGTAGCCATGGCACTTGTGATGATCCCTTGCACTTCTTTTAATAATGCTGATGCAAATATTTAGCTTTATAGCGAATTCAGCAGTTGAAAGCATGTTTTGTGTCCAGTTCCTTGAGGAGTTAAGTTGAAATTCTTGAATCTTCTTGGGGGAACCTCTTGATTTGAAAATGCAGTTTAACTTTGTGTTTCTGCTAGGGTCATGCAGTGGGACTTGTGAAGAACTTAGCCCTGATGGCTTACATTTCTGTGGGATCTCAGCCATCCCCAATTCTGGAATTCTTGGAAGAGTGGAGTATGGAAAACCTAGAAGAAATATCTCCAGCAGCAATAGCTGAGTACGTGCAAATAAAACTCTTTAAACAGACTTAAGCTTTTTATCCTGCACAACACTTAAGGGTTTGAGGTTATTTGATGAGGTGGGATATTTTTAATTATTTTCTGTTTGTGTTTCCCCTTTCTAGTGCTACCAAGATATTTGTTAATGGTTGCTGGGTAGGAATACACAAAGATCCAGAGCAGCTGATGAATACCCTAAGGAAGCTTCGTCGTCAGATGGACATCATTGTGTCAGAGGTATAAATCTTTACATCTGGAGTTTGGGTGCCCTTTTAGACAAGAGAGTATAATGCCTTGATACTACTTTGCAAGTTTCAAGTAGCATTATTTGCAAGTCTCTTTCTGAATATGCTTCCCGTTGGGTTTGTTTTGTGTTTTATTTGGTGAGGTTTTTGTATTTGGTGCATTTGATTTTTTTTCTTTTAATTATTATATGCTTGATTGTGTATGGTTTGTTGCTTGGTTGTGGGGTTGGTTTTTTTAGGGAGAGTTGTTTGTTTTTAAAGAGGATCCAGTAAAGACAAAACAGTTGAAAATAATCTTCTGAAAGGCTTCTGTTTGTAGGAGTGTTAGTCTGTTCTGTGCTTCTGATAGTGCCTGGAAAGTTCTTTGCTTTAGGGAATTTGGTTATCCTGTTTCGTGTTCTGTAGTTCTGATTCCAAGCTGAGACTCTGTACTCATGGGGTGCTGCTGTCTTGCCCAGGTCTCGATGATCAGAGATATTCGTGAGCGAGAAATCCGCATCTACACTGATGCAGGCAGAATTTGTCGGCCCCTTTTAATTGTGGAGAAACAGAAGTTGCTGCTGAAGAAAAGGCACATTGACCAACTGAAGGAACGAGAGTATAACAATTACAGGTGAAATACATTCCTGAAATTCAACTGAAGGTGTCATTTTCCATCTTGGAAGCTGCGTGTTCGCTCAGGTTGGAGAGAGGAATGTTTAAAGCTTTGTGCAGCACAAAGATGCTTTCCCTGCCTGGTAGTTTAATCAGTTTTTTTAATCACACTGAGGAAGTGGTAGTAATAATAAGCCAGGGAAGTCCTTGTTCTTGTCACTGCTGAAGAGACCCATTTCAGGTGTTAATTGAGTTATTGGTTGTTCAGTTGGCAGGATCTCGTGGCCAGTGGTGTAGTAGAGTACATTGACACCCTGGAAGAAGAGACTGTGATGCTGGCAATGACTCCAGATGACTTGCAAGAGAAAGGTGTGGCATATTGTTCAACATACACGCACTGTGAGATTCACCCATCCATGATCCTGGGAGTGTGTGCATCTATTATCCCTTTCCCTGATCACAACCAGGTCAGTGCACCTCTGCTGACATCCTGCTTTTAAAGCTGATAGAAAATCCACACGTGTGTGTGTGTAAAGAGCTTCATGTACATAATTATTGATCTTCCCTTTGTCTGCCTAGTCTCCCAGGAACACGTACCAGTCTGCTATGGGTAAACAGGCTATGGGAGTCTACATCACCAACTTCCATGTCCGTATGGATACGCTGGCACATGTGTTGTATTATCCCCAGAAGCCCCTGGTGACAACACGCTCCATGGAGTACTTGAGGTTCAGAGAGTTACCAGCAGGTGTGTTGTCAGTTCATGTTCATGGAATAAAAATACTGCTTTTTTTGTTTTGTTTCAAACATGTCACAAATGGTGTGTGTAGAGTACCTGAACATTTAGCAAACGTGTGCAATTGAAGAAATAAGTATAGGTCAAGTGTTAGCTTGTAGCTGGACACCTAGACTGCAAAAAATAGTTGGTAGTGTTGCAGCTGAAACTACTTTACCCAAAAAAGCCCTGCTAAAATCTAACTGAAAAAATGCATTTTTTGTATGGCTGTTTGATAAGTTTTTCACAAGGGGTCACTCTTGACTCTCTTTTCTACCCAGAGCTGCATTTGCCTATACTGCATGTTTTTGTGTGTGGGATGTAGAGATTTTCTGTGAGAAAAGGCAGAACAGCTTCACTGTAGGGAGTACAGCCTACTCTGAGTTAAAATAGTGTCTGTCTGGGCATGTGTGCATTCTTTCAGCACATTTTCTCTGCATATTGCAGGTATCAACTCGATTGTAGCCATTGCATCATACACAGGCTATAACCAGGAAGACTCTGTCATTATGAACCGTTCTGCTGTTGACAGAGGCTTTTTCAGGTAAGACTTTGTACATTTTTTTAACTGCTTGGAATTAAAAAAAAAAGCTATTCTGAGTTGTCCAGAGGCTCAAGAAGAGTTCATTTTATGCTGGAAGATGCCATTCTCCAAATCATTCCAACTTGAGAAGCTTTTTACTATTTTTTTTTTTAATGGGGATGGAGGGAGCAAAAAAATCACAATAGTGAATGTGTATCTTAGCAGAACACCATGAAACCTGACTGCCCACTTTGTCTTCTTGATATTCCATTTTGATCTTTATTCTGTTTAGGGTCCTTTGTATCACAGTTTAATGAAAAACCATTTGGACTCTTCCCTGGTGCATTTTCATATAAGTCTTGCCAGTTACCAGAACAATGTTGCAGAGTTTTAGCATAGTCTTGTCTTTATTAGTGAGACAGTTGCTACCACCTAGGATTGGAATGTTCCTCTCCTTAGAAGGAACTGCTGTTGGCACAGCTGGTGGCTGATGTGGCTTCATGCATTATAGTATCTGAAAACACTTTGGTGTGCTGGCAACTGAGACAGCAAACAAAAACCCTTAAAGCACCAAAAAGAACCTTTTGTAAATTGAAAGTTTTTCACTGCAGCTCAGTTGTACTGAGTGTGGCACTGCAAGGTAGCTGTAGAAACCTAAAAAGGTTTGCAAAATTGTGTGCATAAGGAGGAATGTAATATGAGAATGATACGCTGAAGATGTGAATAATCATTAGGAATAATAACTACTTCTGTGGTGTCAAGCAGATACAAAAGTCTTTGCAGTTCATCAAAAATTAGCATGTTATCTTAGGTGCTTTGGCAGTACCTGAAAGTGACCATCATAATGCCCTCTGAAACTTTTCTGTGTGGTGGGTTGCTTTTTTGTTTGTTTTCCCCTCCTCAGTGAAGGTCAGATTAACAGGAAATCAGAGGAAAGGTTG
Source organism: Promerops cafer (assembly GCA_013398275.1). Taxonomy (NCBI): domain Eukaryota; kingdom Metazoa; phylum Chordata; class Aves; order Passeriformes; family Nectariniidae; genus Promerops; species Promerops cafer. Next base: position 1,317,816 of record VZSE01004306.1, on the reverse strand, counting down.
TGTGGCATGCGCTCATTATTTGGATTGCTTGTCATTAGTAACAGTAGCCATAATATGTGGAAATGAGATATGGGAAAATGATGCTGGTTTCACTGGAGAAGACTTTATAACTTCATTTCAGGTCTGTGTTCTATCGCTCATACAAAGAGCAGGAGTCTAAGAAAGGGTATGACCAAGAGGAGGTTTTTGAAAAGCCTACACGTGAAACTTGCCAAGGTAAGATAAAGGAGTGTACAAAGACTCAGTTTTTTAATTAAGGTTTTGTGGGCAAAGTAGTTAGTGTTGAACTGCTTCAGTCTTCATTTTGGGATATACTAATACAGACATTTCTGTATTTTACAGAAACTACCCTATCAGTTGAGATATTTGCATTAGATATTTTAGCAGTTGTCTGAAGTTGCAAGCAGACTTGCTGAATTACAGCAGAACATCAGGAGTCATATTGAAAAATTTGGGAGTCTACTTTTTTTTGTTCCTTTTTCCCCCCAAGGTATGAGACACGCAATCTATGACAAACTTGATGATGATGGTTTGATAGCCCCTGGGGTACGTGTGTCTGGGGATGATGTCATCATTGGCAAAACAGTCACACTGCCAGAAAATGAAGATGAGCTGGAAAGCACCAACAGACGCTTCACCAAGAGAGACTGCAGCACCTTCCTGCGCACCAGTGAGACTGGGATTGTAGATCAGGTCATGGTGACCCTGAACCAGGAAGGATACAAATTCTGCAAGATTAGGGTGAGCACTGACATTTGTGCTTTTTGCTTTAATAATCTTTGGTCTGTATTTAAGTTACCAATTGCATGTTTTCCTGTGGCTTACAGGTCCGTTCTGTAAGAATTCCACAAATTGGAGATAAATTCGCTAGCAGACATGGTCAGAAAGGAACCTGTGGTATCCAGTACAGGCAAGAGGTAGTAATTTATTTTTTCTTCTTCTTCTGAAGATTTTACCTGTGATGATCTTAGCATTGGAACTGTCTTAAGTGAACTGTCTGTGGAGTATCTACTCGGGTGCAACGTTGACTTAAATAGCTAAAATATTTTTAGAAGGGGACACAGCTGCTTCTTATGTATTTCCATGTCTTTTAAATTCTGTAAAAGACTTAGTTTGGATCCAGGCACATACTTTTCCTAAACATGATGTTCTGGGAAGAATTGACTGTGTGTTTCCCTGCTGTAGGATATGCCCTTCACGTGTGAAGGCATCACACCTGATATCATTATCAACCCCCATGCCATCCCTTCCCGCATGACCATCGGTCACTTGATTGAGTGTCTTCAGGGCAAGGTAAGAACAGTCTTCTATACTGCATGTCTGAGCAATATGAATTAAAATTTGGTGGGGATTGTTGTTTGCTCTGAGCTTTTTTTTTTATTTGTGTAAAGATAAACACTATCTAGTAGGTGTTAATGCACTTAAAAATGATTGTTCTCCAGTTACTTGATAGCAAAAGGAGGTTTCTTATGGAAGATGTACAGTCCTGTAAATTTTATCCAGAAGGTCAGGCCCTACCTACAGTGTGCTCTCTCATCTGTTGTTTTTGTTCCAGACATTTTCCCCTGACCCAGAAAAAGGAGTAGCAAAATTGTTTATAGTGTGTATTTTATAAAATATGTGGCAGATAAACACAGCGAGATAGGGTACTACCATTGGCATGGAATCTCAAATTCCAGTATTAAGAGTTACAACTGTTTGAAACAGCTAAATATGGTCTAACCAGTCCTTCAGAAAACTGACAGACTTTTCCAAATCTCTTCTCTGTAGGTGTCTGCAAACAAGGGAGAAATTGGTGATGCTACACCTTTTAATGATGCTGTCAATGTGCAAAAGATTTCCAACCTTTTATCAGATTATGGCTATCATCTAAGAGGAAATGAGGTATAAGCAAAGTATCAATTCACTGTAATTTTTTACATATACCTTTGATGGGTAGTAAGGCTTAATGATTGCATTGATTTCTTCAGGTCCTCTACAATGGCTTCACTGGTCGAAAAATCACATCCCAGATCTTCATTGGTCCTACCTATTACCAGCGCTTGAAGCACATGGTGGATGACAAAATCCATTCCCGTGCACGAGGGCCAATCCAGATCCTTAACAGACAGCCCATGGAAGGCAGATCTCGGTGAGGATCCCTGTTAGTTTTTATGTGGTGGTTTGTTTTTCTGTCCAGTTTTCAGCCCTGAACAAGTAGTTGCTTCAGCTTTGCAGCTTGAGTAGCTCGCCCCAAATAGCCACCCATTTTTTCATGTGTTTGGCCTACGATCTTGTATTGGGTGCAGGTGCCAAGGTTTTGGTAGCAGCAGGTACTGCTGGGGTGGCCTCTCTGAGAAAGGACCAGGGCTTTTGCTCCATGCTGGACACAGCCACTTAGAGCTGGCCCTGGCAGCCCCAGTGCTGGCCAGAGCTGAGTCCAGCAGTGGTGCTGGTGGCACCTCTGTGAGAATATATTTAAGAAAGGGTAAAAAATGCTGTGCAGCAACTGTGAGAGAGGAGTGAGGAAATGCAACAGGAACTGTCCCTGCATGCCTGTGGAAAGCCCACGCTGGAGCAGGCTCCTGGTAGGAGGTATGATCTGTGGGGGACCCCTGCTGCTGCAGTCTGTTCCTGAAGGATTCTCCCCTGTGGGAAGGGCCCATGCTGGAACAGTTTGTGAAGGACTATCCCATGGAAGGGGCCACATGCTGGAGCAGGAAAAATTTGTGAGGAGAAGGGAGCAGCCAAGAGGATCTGTGATGAACTGGCTGCAATCCCCATTCTGCCGGTCATCACAGGGAGGGGAGGATGGATTTGGGAATGAAGGAGTGACAAGTCTGGGAAGAAGGTTGGGGAGGTGAACTTTTTCGTTTTGTCTTTGTTTCTCATCATCCTCCTCCATTTTTAATGGGTGATAAACTCATTTTCCCCATGCTGAGTCTGTTTTGTCTGTGATAGTAATTGATAAGCAATCTCCCTGGTTTTATCTCCACTCATGAGCTTTTTCATCTTACTTTCTCCCCATGTCCTGTTGACATGGTGGGGACCAGAGAGCTGTTTGGTGGACATCTGGCAGACAGCCAAGGTTAAACCCACCACAAATAAGCAGAGGATGACTTAATTGTACATTTCATTCTGCTGTATGGTTGTGCTGTGGCTGTCAGACACCAGCTGTAGAAATGCTCATCAGCACTTATTAATTACTGTTTTCACAGTTTTATTCTGTGCTGTTAGAGGAGAATTAATGAGCAGCTTTTCTCCTGCCTTGCAATACAGATACTTGTTCCACCAACAAAAACTGATTATTTTGCCAGTGAACTCAAAAGTTGAGGGGTTTTTCTCTTCCTCTTAGTGATGGTGGCCTTCGCTTTGGAGAAATGGAACGAGATTGCCAGATTGCTCATGGAGCAGCCCAGTTCTTGAGAGAAAGATTGTTTGAAGCTTCAGACCCATACCAGGTCCACGTGTGTAACCTCTGTGGAATCATGGCAATTGCAAACACGAGGACTCACACCTACGAATGCCGCGGGTGCCGTAATAAAACTCAGGTACGTGTGGTTTTCATCAGCCATTGTTTCTGCTTGTGGGCAGGAGGAAATGCCACTTGAGTGAAGCAGGAGGACAGGGAAGTAAATATTTAAAGAAGCACCAGAACAATTGCTATTTTAGTTTCATAACTGTTTTAAGTGTTTATAGCATTGTAGTCGATTTGGATGCTTCCTTATTAATTTTATAGTGTTGGCTTGTCACTTGGCAGGAAATGCTGTTCAAGTGTTGTACAGGGCAGAGTTTTCAGAGACTTTAAATGCTCCAGAGCTTATTTTTAGAAGTAAAACTCAGAATCACAGGAATTTAGAGGCATCGCCCTTGTGACTGTCCCATGAAGATATTTATGCTTCAGAGCTGGGTCCTCACAGGAGGTCTTTTGTGTTGCACTTTGGTGGGTTTTTTTAATTTAATAAAAGCTCTGCACTGCATGCTTGGTTACTGAAGTATGTCAAGGGACAGCAGTGTCAGAGATAAAAATAGTTGCCTTGAACAGGCTTGTTTTTGTGCCAAGGACTGACTGCTGCAACTCTCAACCATGGCACTGGGGTTACAGAGTGATGTGTGCTGGAAACCCTACCTGCATTTATGCACCTCAGGCACACTCTGCTATGCACATGTTCTGTGTTAAATGGCTCTTGTTTAGGATCAGATCCCTTGGCTGCATTTTACATTAAAAATGTGTTCTGGAGAGATGCTGTGTAGCCCCTACAGACAGTCTCAGCTTCCTTCTTGCATTGGTACTGTCTGTGAGCAATTCTTGTTAAATGCTTTCATGCATAACTTCAGATTTCCCTTTAAGCCAAAAACTCAACAAGTTATTTGTGTAGAGGATGGTGGAGGTTGATGCTTTATGAGTGTTCATTGCAAGACTTTTGAAATCTCTTTCCAGATATCTTTGGTTCGAATGCCCTACGCCTGCAAACTCCTCTTCCAGGAACTGATGTCTATGAGTATTGCACCTCGTATGATGAGTGTTTAGCCTTAAAAGGGCTTTTTTTTCTAATTATGAGACTCAAGTGCTCAGGTTCTGTTTCGTTTTGTATACGTTGCATTCAAAATTACAGTTTTACTCATCTGCTGTGTGCTGTTCAAAAGTATGTTTATTTCCTGTAAATAGAATTAAAATTTTTAATCGAGCTTGTGAATCTATTTGTGTATCTGTGAAAGAAGTGTGCAAGCAAATTGGAACTCAAAGAAAAAGGGAGTTAAGAGGGACTGATTAGTCAGCTAGAAAAAGCCAGAGCTTGCAGCTTTCCAAAGTACTAATTTAAAACTGTGCATAAGTGAAAGTCCTCACATCACAGCTCTGCACCATCATCTGTGGAAGAACAAAAACAAGTTACACTCTGTCCTGTTCCAAGGGGGAATATCACAACTTTGGCAATAGCTTTGGGATCTCTTGGCTGAGGGTGAGACCTGACCCCTCCTTCCTTCCTGCCTTCTTTCCTTCCCTCCCTGCTGCAGTGGGGTGATAATAGACATGTTTTTCTGTGCTGAGATCACCTGGACATGGCACACAGACTCTCACAGTGTAGCTATGATGTCCGACAGTTTGTTCCATTAACTTTATCAATTTCCTTTAAAGTGGCAGTCTACATTTACTTATCACTTAGCCCCAGATGCCTTGGAGCTTTCCTACAGCTGAAAAGAACCAGCTGTAGGATGTGCTGGGTGTGTGTAAGAAACAAACTGAGGCACTATGCACAGTACTGCAGCCTCGCAGTTGTTACTGTGAGAGTGGGAGTGAACATTTTCTGTTCTGGGGTATAAGCTTGCTCTTCATGGCACAACTCAGTAAAACTCAATTTCATTCACATCCATAAATAAGATGTTTGAAAAGGGATTAGAGACTACCTTAAAACCATTAGCAAAGTTCCTGTGCATGATAGTTGGATTCATTGTAAGCTCTCATTTCAGTGCCAGGTGCTGCTAATGTTCTTCTAAAGGAAGTATTTTAGCTCTTCACAGACATAAGGACATAAAAAGTCAAGACTATAGAGTTTGGATAAAGCTAGCAGGGATTAAAACTGAGAATTACATCCAGTAGGGGATTTGGGCAGCACAGTATTCTCTAGCCAAGTGCTTTATTCCCCGTCCCTCTGCCTCTAGCAGGGTTTTACAGTTACTGTTCTGACTCTCCAGATTTATTCCTAAGCATATCATGTGGCTGTGGTACTGAGCCATCCTCTGCAGCTGGGATGAGGGTGGCTGGTTTGCCACCAGTTTTGCACACAGCCTAGCAGAGGACGTGCTGTGGCAAATCTCCTGAGTTTTCACATACCAGCATGCAGAGAACATGGCAGGAACTGGAATGTCTGCTGTGCCAATACTGCTCCCAGGAGAGAGGAGCAGTAAAAGCAGCCAGACAACACTGAAAGGATGATTCAAATGTAGGGCTGGAAACCCACTGGAAGTTGCTCTATAAAAAACCCAGAAGGTGTTTCTTAATGTTAATTTGGTATTTCCAGTATTTTACAGCATGTGGGGGGTTATTTAACAATCCCTTGAGAACTCTAGCAGCTAAGATTTGCTAGAATGTTTTGTCAAATGCAAAAAATTGCAAGTTAAACTGGTATTTCTAGTGGAGGGTGGAGGGTTTGTTGTTTTTTCTTTTTTTTTTTAAAGCATTAAACAGAGGTGGTCCTTTTGTATCTAGTAACAATAAACTGCTAGGGGAGAGAGCTGCTGAGTGTTCAGCCACACTTACCAACCTTTGGTCAGGGCTATTTCATGCAGAGTTTCCACAACGTGGATTTTCGCAGAAGCTGTTGCCTCTCCTTTGGCATTTGATGCATGGCACTCATATTCCCCAGCATCCTCTTTGCTCAGAGGAGAAATCTAAAGGAAGAAACACCCCACTCCCCCAGTGAGCATCTTGTTCACTGGTAGAGGTGATTCTGTTTTCAGGTATCTTACAGAACTTCTTTGTGTCAAACCCTGTCCTCCCCTCTGGTTTTGCAAGTGGTATGCACACTCCTGTTGCATGCTAGACAGAGGAAGGGTGCATGCACCAGGTAAGCCTGGAACCAGCAGCCACCCTTATCCCTCATCTCTAACTGACACAGGTTGTTTTCCTCTAAATGCCCTGTCTGTTGCCTTTTGTCTCCTGTAGTGTTCTTCGTTCATAAGCAATTTGCAGACTGCACTCTGCTGCCTGTGCAGCTCTGTGCATACACAGAGTACTTACCAGCACCCAGCCAGTCACTTCGTGTTTCTCAGGGCCCCCACGGGTCTGGATAGCCAAGTTCTCCCGGTCCCCAGGCAGAAGCTCCATCCTCTGGACACCATACTGTCCTCGAATTATCTAAACAGAGGGGCAGGAATGGGTAAGAACCTTGGGGCTAACTTATGCTGGAACCACATGCTGAACCATACCTGCACACAGATCAACCTTAGATACACATGAATGTGTTTTGTGCAGCAGCAGTGTATTTCTAGTGTCAGAGTTTCACCTTATCCTCCATGCAGTGCAGCCTCCACCCTGAGGATGTGTTCCCCTCACCTCAGCAGCAATAGAGTGCTCCAGTTTTCTGGGACAGATGGTGCTGGGCAGTGGGGTGTGCCAACATGCCCTGTGCTGATCTGGCCCCACAGAACTTGTGTGTGTGTTCCCAAGGGTGTGTTCAGCCCTGGCTGTTTCTGCTGCAGCAAACCAGGCAGTCCCTCCTGGTAGGCACAGCATCAATGGGAAAGCAGCACTGCAGTCTTTCCCCAGTATCTGAGCCCAGAGCACAGCACGGGATAAGTGGTGCTCAGCCCTTGTTACCACCAGGTCAAGCAGTCTCTCAGCCATGAGGAAGAGGCATGAAAAGCAGAACAGCACTGACAGTGTAAACTCAGCATCTATTTATAAACAAGCAGAACACGCTGCCTGAGTCAACAAGCCCACATTGTATGCTCACCTGACAGTCTGCTCTTGAAACCCTACAAATAAAGCTTGCTGTCTTACAGGAAATTTCAGGCCAATCTAGTTTTTTTCTCCATAGTATCCTTAAGTAGTAATGTTTCAGCTTAATTTTAAGACCCTTCACAAGTGTGCACAAACCTGTGGCACTTGAGGAGCCATGCAGAGGCTCTCAGCCCTAGGGCCAGGATCCTCTCCATTCAACATTGGCTCCCATCCTAAGCCAGATGTTACCAGTGCTGCCAAAATCAACATGCTGCTGGCTACTGGAGCTAAATGACTGCCCCATGTGGTTCCTGTTCCCGACGTGGGCGATGTCTAGCCACCTCAGAGTCACTGCTGCCAGCAGGGTGAAGGTGAAGGCAGGTCAAGGGACATTCCCTACATGCTCCGAATACCAGGCGCTACCAAGAGAAACATGAGTCCTGTCCTGGCTCGGGATCAACAAGGGTTTATTTTCTAAATAATGTCTAAAAACTAAGCAAAACCAGATGTTTGGGGGTGGACAGACCTGCAGAGATGAGAGAACTCATCAAAGAGGTGTGCTTCTACAGAGTGATCTGCTATGGCCTTTGTGCCTACCAGGCACTTTCAGCCACCTCAGGTTTGCTGTACTGTAAGAGCTCCTAGCAGGGCCCTTACCTTGTTCCAGATGAGGACAGGGGTTGGGATGCCAATGACTTCACAGCTCAGGTAGATTTGTGCTCCTGTCACATTCCAGATGTCCTTAGGAGGAGTCACAATGGAGGGTCCTGCAAAAAGGGAGAAAAGCTTTTAAGTCTCAGGTGACTGCAAGCCTGCCTCCATGCTAAGCCTTTTAAGTGGGAGCCAGTCATGGTTTTGAGGATGAGGTGAAGGTGATCCCTGCTGGGAGCAAAGTTCACTGGACTGATGCCACATCACAACACTTCTCTCTCCAAAGTGAGACACACACCCAGCCTTGAGCTATCCAGACCGATGGGCACTTGCCCCAGATGAAAACTCAAGTGTTGAGCAGTTCAGGTGATGAGTCCTCCTCTGGCAAGCTTGAGATTAGAAGTAAAATACTGTTTGTATTCTGTTATCTCAGGGGCTGAGCAGAACAGTACCAACTGCTGGCTCTGCTTCCCATGCAGTCACCAAGTCAGCTGGCATGGAGGAAAGGACCCCCAGGAGACAGGGTGCATCCCACTCACTCTATCATGCCATGAAGAGCTTGTCCAACTTTGCAGCATCATTTCTCCCAGCATGATTTCAATCCCACAGCTGCAGGCTAGCAGAATTCAATGTTATGCTCTTCCTGTTTTAACTGTGCACAATGCTCAGCCAGAGAAGGCTGGCTGGGTGGTGGCAGAGCTCTCTCCATGGGCGAGATCTGGGAAGGGAGAAGGTGAATGCGGAGCTCTGTTTTTCTCCAGAGAGCTCTAATTCCTGGTTAAATAGAGAGTTGCTTCCAAAGCAGATCAGAGCAGGGTTGTTTTGCAGATCTGGCTGGAGATGTTTATCCCTCAGGCTGGGAAATGCTGGAGACATAACCCATATCCCAGGAAGGGAAGAAAGGCCTTTTCTGTTCAATCCCTCTTTACCGAGGCTGTTTTGCAAAACGCAGCTATTAATTCCTTGCAATAGGAAGTGCAGACCAAAGGAGCACAGAGTGTTTATTTCCACTTACTGATAGCTTTAAGAACACCACAAACAGCTTTCCCCCTTCAGTTCTGAAGATGCAGGCAGTAACAAGAAACTAAAGCTCCCATTACACTCCGTCAGGAGAAGGCATTTCCTACGCAGGCAGGTACTCCAGAGCCAGCCTGACAGAAGCTCCTGGGTATACTGCCTCCCAGACCACACACAGCTCATTCCCAGCCCCGTAAGAGAAGGGCAGATAAGGGTCCTGATGCTCCTTATGGGGTCCTGAATCTGCACTGATTTCAGCCCTGCATGTGCACTCTACCCTGCAGCCCTGTTACCGACAGTGGGGTGCAGGTTTCAAGCGCATCCCACTGCACCAACATCTTCCAGCAGAAGGCTGGTATCTTCTTCCACTTCATGATCTCAGGGCAGATCCACACTGGTAGCACCAGCCAAAGGGTAACAGCCATGCTTCCATTTCAGCCCAGGAGATGCTGAGGTGGTTCCCTGCTCCTGAGCAGCTGGTGCAAACCCAGAGAAGTGTTTGCTCTTCTCTTTCGAGACTTCTCTCTCCAGGAATGACTGTACACAGCCTGCCAGTGGGAGGCTGCTAAGAGACCAGGGGTGGCTGCACTCAACAGTCTCTGTTACAGAAGCATTCCAGTTCTGATTTTTAACAGGAGGCAGCTGTGGAGAAGCAGAAGAGTTTTATGTGTAGCTCTGGGCAATGCTTGAAACCACACCTAATAGTCATCACTGGCTGGTTTCCTGGCAGACACCACAACCCAGGTGCTCCTCATCTGCATGGAGATGAGTCTCTCAGCTGAGAAGAGGATTTAAGCAGCATTTCAACACCCTGCTGAAGGTTTTCCCCGCTGAGTACCCCACAGTGGCCAGCTCAGGATATTGCAATCCCCCGGATGGGGCCACCTCAGGTCATGCACTCTGCTCCTCTTACCCAGTGCAGCATTTCCTGCACAGCCCAGCTGTTCTTTTTCTGCTGTCCCTTAAACAAAAGGGACAATAAGGCACTTGGAAGCTCTGATGGGACATGATGTCCCCAGGCAGCTCAGCTGGACCCATGCTCTGTGTGGGACCTCCAGCTGATATGCACCCAGTAAAGCCTGCTGCTGCTGCCATTATTCTGTTGTCCAGCCCTCCACATGCAAATTGTCTTTCCTAAAGCAGAGCCTGGGACTTGTCCCCAGCTGGCAGGGCTATGTCTGCCCCTGTATGACACCATCCTATCACTGAGGTCCTTCCATGAGGCAGGAAAAACACAAGTGCCCCCCAGAAATGGAGAGATCCTGACTCTTACATTAAAAGCCAGGTGGATTTTAAGGCTTTGTTATGCTCTTCAGGATCCGGCTCCATTCTCCCCTGGTAGGGAACTGGCAGCATTCAGCACACCACTAAATCCACTGCCTGAGGTGTCTCAGACTTGGTTACTGCCGAGTTTGCCCCTGTGCCAAGGGTTCAGACACCCACTCACCCAGAGGTGTTTATTCACCCTGCCAGGATGAACAGGTCATACCACGATTTTTCAGCAGCAACTGCTGTCAGGGGAAAAGAGACAAGGAATTTCTACCCACTTCCTGGGTGAGGAGAAATTGTTTATCTTCTTGGACAGGGGAATTGCCTGCACAGCTTCACAGCAAAGCCCTGCCTGGCTTGGCACAGCAGTCACAGCACCGTGAGCGTTGGCTGTTACATGCTTGTCCTGAGCTTGGGATGTACGTCCTGATCCAACCAGGCAGAACATGACGTTCTACGTTTGGCTGCAGAATGAGCTGGAAGCATCCACAGGCCTCTGCCTGTGTCTGACACAGCTCTGAGGCCAGGAGGGAATACACATCCTGAGAGATGCAGCAAGTGTCATGGGAAAAGTCACTGTGCTCTCTCTGGACATTTGACTTAAATCCATACAGCCAAAACTCCAGAGCTGGGCTTCTTCCGCCACTAAAAATAAATGAGAAAGGCCAAGAAGTCATCAGATTTAAAGTCAAATCCCAACCGGCCACAGCAGTAGCTAAACTCTCACCACAGTGAGCTGACACCCAGGTGCATGGCAGCCACCCTGCTTACAGCCTCTGCTGGTCCCACTCTTGCTCCTCCCACAGTCCCCCAGAGTGGACAGAGAAGATGATACGGCAACTTGACACAACAGGAGAGGCAGGGGATGGCGGAGCCTTGCATGCACTTCAGCAGATGTGAGGACATTGCCTCCTCCAAGTGCCTCTCTTGTTTCAGGAGTTCTTGTGAAGGGAGCAAAGCCAGGACTGGAAACAAGCTCACCGTGTACAGAGCAGATGTCTTGACTGTTGCCACCAAGGAGTCCCCCGGCCATCATCCTACAGCCTGCACCTCAGAGGCCTTGCTGCTCTACTGGCAGCACTGCCCATCGAGGGGATGGTTTCTCCCTCAGCTTCCTTCAGGCTGGGGACCTGAGGGCTGCACCTGCCCATAAAAATGGTCACCACCATCAAGGTGGCTAAGTAGTCCCTGCTGTCCTGCCAGGGACACTGGATGTACAGATGCTCCCTGACTGCACAGGAGCTCCTTGACCAAGATGACAGCCCAGGCTGTTGATGGAGATCAGCTGCTCTCCAACAGGCACTTCAAGCATTTCCTCCACGCTCTGCCCATTGTTTGAAAAACAAATAGTTCTCCCTGGCCCAGGAAGGCGCTTTTTACAGAGCCCCAGAGCTCATTCACCCTGGGACAGAGCCTGAAAACACTTTTTCTGCAGCTCGCAGGGAACTGACAGCCTGTGTTATGTCAAAAATAGCAGCTGGAAAGGAGTTCCCATTGTTGTATGTAGCTGCTTTTCTGCCACACCAACGTGCACAGCAGAGCCTCTGACGTCCTCGATGAGGATATTATTTGGCATCTGTTCCTGACACCCCTCCTACGCCAGGCACCCCTTCTGTCCCCAGCCTCAGCTTGCAGAGACCTGGCATCTCCCAGCCCAGCCACTTGTCCCTCACTGATTCCTGGATGGTCACTCACAGCTGAGGGTTAGCGGGTCCTCCCCAGTCTTCCTTTGCTGTTCACACACACAATCAAATAAAAATCACACAGCAAGCAGAGCAGTAACTTTTTTGCTAAAATCAAGGGCCTACAGGTATGTGACTAAAGGCAAAAATCAGCTGGACATTAAGCACTGTGGGCTATGTCCTGGTGCTTGGGAGTGTGTGGAAGGCCAGACCAGGAACACATGCAGCCATGTACCACATGCTGAAGCTCACGTGGGTGTCAGCTTGGCTCCCGGGCAGCTCTCCTGAGCACTGCCCTGCCCTGCCACAGCCCCAGGTCACACACAGGCTGGGAACACTCCCGAGAGGACAAACCCAAGCAAAAGCTGAACACTGTTCATTCTCACAAGCTACTGCAAGTCTGAAAATAAACCCACTCCAGTCTCCTAAGCTGCTGGTAAAGTACTTTCCTTTCAAGATTATTTATATGGAAAAAAAGAAACCTTCCATAAGCAACATCTAGTCATTTCAGCTGGCATGGCCTCAGCTGCTCCCTCCCAGGTCAGTACCCTGTGAGAGGTTGCAGCAGATGGGAAGTGCAAGCAGCTCCTGGCCTTCCCCACTCCCAAAGCCACCTGCTGCAGATTTACAAACCTCCTCAGGTACCTTCTTCTGAAGGCATTTCTCGTCCTCCTGTAATTTATCTTTGAAGAGACTAAGGAGTTACAGAAGGAAGCGAGTGTTGGATGCTGTGTCCATCTGGACGCTCCCCCTCAGACTTCAGCAAGCCCTGGAAGGCTGCAGACATGAACACAGCTTTGCCCCAAGCCCTGCAGACTTGAGCCTGAGTCAGCGTGAGGAAGGGCCTGCCTGGGCCACCATCGTTCTGCCATGGAGCAATCCTGCTTGCCACGCCACTGGGCCCACCACTGCCGCTGGAAACCCCAGCCCTGCTGTTCTACCATGGTTTGGGAGCACTGCCTTCAGAGACCTTGTGCGTGGCCTTCGTGTCGTAGAATGGTGTGGGTTGAAAGGGACCTTAAAGATCATCTACTTCCACGAGCTAAAGCCTGGAAAGAATGTGAAAAGCTTGCAGTGGGAGACACAGAAAAAAGGCATGGCAGCATTTATGCATGGAAAAGCAAGCAGGGCTTTCAAAAATCTGACCTGATTAGACTTGTTATGCGGTAATCTCCTATTTAGTTCTAACCTCAGTCAACCTCAGCCCAACAAAGGATTAAACACATTTTTTAAAACACAGCATGCCTTTCCAGCAACAGAAAAAACAAACATAGGGTGGAATTTGCTGATCAGTAATCATTCCTTCCTGGTGAATTTGGGTATGCTGTGACAATTGAGAATGAAGACACAGGTGAAATACAGGATCCTCCTGAGCACTGAAGGTTTTGCATAGTCCCTGGTACATTGTTGCTCTCTCGGACTCTGACAAGTAATATATTAAACGACTTCCATAATAGCTTTTAGCACAGTAACCATAAAAACTCAAGCACCAATGAACCAAAACCTTTTCAAATAGTGGAGTGCCTTTTAAGGAGGAATTAATGACCTGTGCTACAACAGTGGAAGCCCCCAAAGTTACACATGAATTTTAAATCACCAGTATTTTTGAACACTGAGAGCAATGAACAGCAGTGTTCAGGAGTCAGTCATGAAACACAACAGAGTCTATCAGGAAGGCTGGATGTGTTTTAAAAAAGGAAGCGTTAAATATTCAAGAGCAGACTGTCCCCGAGGGTAGAAAGACCACAGAAAAAGACCAGCCTCATTAAACAGAGAACTTAGACTGGAATTTAGTAAAAAAAAAAAAAAAAAAGGAGAATCTACCATCTCTGGAAGAAGGGTCAGGTAACAAGGGAGGACTATAAGGATGTTGTGAGGTCATGTAGGGAGAAAATTAGAAGGGCCAAAGCCCAACTAGAATTTGATTTGGCTGCTACAGTTAAAGACAACAAAAAAAGTTTCTATAAATACATTGGCAGCAAAAGGAAGGTCAAGGAGTGTCTCCATCATTGGTTGAATGCAGATGGTACTGTAGTGACAGGGGATGAGAAAAAGGCAGAGGCACTTAATGCCTTCTTTGTCTTAAACATCAAGACTAGTTGTCCTCAGGATACCCATCTCCAAGAGCTGGAAGCTGGTGATGGGGAGATAAGCAAAGCCCCCATAATCCATGAGGAAATTAGTGACCTGCTGTGCCAGTTAGACACTCACAAGTCTGCGGGCCCTGATGGGATCCACTGCAGAGTGCTCTGCCACAGACTCTCAGGATGCAGCACAAAAATGCTGGAAAGATCCACCTACAAAAGCAATGTTTTCCTTTGCAGTGGAAGACAGCAGGTAGCAGGCCACCGCTGCAAGACCCCCACTCCCACCTGATAAAGAAACTCAAACCAGATTCCCAGGAGAATCAGGGAAGTCAATTAATTTCCAACCACAAATGACTTAGCAAAAACTTTTCTAAATCTTTCCCCAGCAAAGACAAAACCACTCATGAAATGTGTATATTCTTCTAAGTCCCTTAAAATCCAGAAAAGGAAGAATGGGAGGAAATAATCTGAGCCTCTTGTTAACAAATCTAGAAGAACTTCTTGCAAAATGTGCCTGGCTATGAACTATGTTTTGTGGTGTCTAGAGTTGGGAGCCTTTGTACCTAAGGCAGCTGTATCAGGAGAAGATGAGCTAATCTCGGTGATAACAGCAGTCTGCCATTTCCAAGTTCTTTTTTCCCAAACTCCTGATTTTGCTCTACTCTGGTAGTAGATTAAAAAAATAAAACAAACCACCCGCAAAACTAAGATATTTCTGGCAAAGCCTCAACAGCTGAATTTGGCTGGAATGAGCCAACAGATGTGATTCATGTTTCTTGTTTTGAACTTGACCTGTGGGAACCTGGCACTTCTTTGCCTGCAGTACAGATGAACCTTTATGGAACAGTGAAGCATCAGCAAAGCAAAAGCACTGATGGGGTAAATTGGCAGGAATTTGGGGGGGTGATATATCTGCCCCTGGGACTGCCAGTCTCCACAGAAGCCTGGCAGTCACTATCCTACATCCATCAGGCTGCTTTTTTAAACCCTGTGGGCAGCCAAGAGACCTCGCACCCACCTTCTTCTGAGCCCCAGAGCTGGTGTGTGGCACCTTCCACGAGGGATGCTGTCTGGGCTCCTGGGAAGCCAAAGTGATACCTCTCTGAGGAGACAGCACAGCTCCAGTGACTGGGATCTCCTTGCTGGTGAGATTTAGACAAGTTTAATGCTGGTTAAAGTCAGTTGTAAAAGAATCTCTCCTGGTTCTGCTGCTCATCTGTAGCCTCTGGGAGGGATCCTGTGAGCCCTCATCATCATAAGGAAAAGCCCTGCATGTCCCCAGTGCTGGGAAAACACTTCTATGGAGCCACGGAGTTTTAAAGCACATTCAGATGAATAGAAATAAAGTAGACTGCTTGGCAAGCCAGCAAATTTAACCTTCACACAGAGAAGCCCTGAGTTTCTACCCCCAGGAGGTCTTTGTAGGTAGGTACAAAGCAGCACCAGTTCCCCTGAGAGTGAAACACTGTCCTCTGAAGTCTGCTGAGAGCTGCTTTGTGGTACACTGCATTTGAGCAAGAACAAGTTTGGCTTCCACCAAGAGAGAAGGGAGCATAACACAAAGAGAAAGCCTTGACTGAAAAAAGCAAAACAACCTGGAGACCCCAACCCTGTTGGAACAAGCATTAGGGACTTAAAACCATATAATGAGGCAACTTTGGCAGTATTTCCAGCAGTCACAACACGTCCCTCAGAGCAGGTATTTTCTGGTAGCTAATGATAAGAAAGACTCAGGGGTATTCGTCCCTTCTTGCATTGGTTAGGCAACAAGTCAGTGCCTGGTATTTTTCAGCTCAGAGATCATCATCAGGAATCCTGATAGCTTTTTTTTTTTATGCGGGTTGGTGCTTTGAGGTTGTTTTTCTGCCTGGCTTGAGCTGAGCCATGCAACCCTAATTCTTTATGCCAGCTGGCTTTGCATGGCAGTGGGTACCACAGTCCTCCTGCCCCAGGTCCTAGCTGGCTGCAAACAGCCTCAGTGTGTGCACTGCAAACTGAATTTCAGCCTGCATTCCTGAAGCCACCAACTCCTTTAGAGGCACGTCTGAACATCGGTGCACAGCTGTGTGACAGCAGTGACAGAGGGCAGCTCCCCAGCTGTCAGAGCAGCCTCCCCTCCTGCCAAGGGGGCCACCAGAGGAGGCACCCCAGACTGCCTGTACTTGCCCCACCAGTAGGCTTCTGCTTTGTGTCTGGACCTGCCCTGCCTGAAAGATCTGGCAGCAGACCTGAGCTGCATTTCCATAGGCAGAGAGCAAACTGACAATCCGTTTAAAGGCAGTGCTGGAAAGCAGATGGAAAACTTCACAGCATCCACCTCCTGAGTGCCTGCTCAGCACAGCAATTAGCTACAAAGAGGCTGCTGGGACACACAGGTAGAGATGGGATGCAGGTCGTGGTGCCCTGACAGGGAGCAGGGCAAACCCAGAGCCAGCTCTGAGTGCAAGTGTGAGGGCAAAGCGGGAGCCCAGCCATTAGGGTGCACCATGGCACCACTGCCTGCTCCCCCAGAGCAAAAAGACAGGCAGCTTTTTCTGCTGGCACAGCACCAAGAGCAGCCACGCAGCTTCAAGGAGCTGGCAAACAAGTAGGATGCCTTTTTCCAGACATTCCCAACAGTCCTGCCCACATAAAACCCACTCCAGAAAGGACTAGCTGGATCCCTCCATCTGCCAAGTGCAGGTAGAGCAAGGGTTATTTCCATCCTTTCAAACTCTTCTCAACTGTGTTTTCCTTTGCCCTCCAGCAGGAAGTTTTGGCTGCTGCAAAAATGCCTTTTTCTGCATGGCTTCATGATTTCTGTCCAAAACACAGACATCACATCTGAAAGGTCTGGGAAACAATCAGGGACAAGGTCAAGGTGAATTCTGCAGGGCTGAAAACTTGCTCATTCCTTTTGCTACTTAATATCAAAGAAAGATCCAACAGGATGTGCAAACAAGTCTTCCCCCTCCAGCTCCACTTGAACAAAAAAAAAATTAAAAACTCCAAGAGCAATCAAACACAGGTAGGACCCACTGCTGAAAACATGTTTCTGGCTCTCTTGTTAGATACTATCTTGAAAGGCTGCTCTCTCTTGGACTGAAAGGACGTGCAGGGGCATGCAGACACCTCAGAGCCCATCTACCACAAGCAGGAAGCCCAAGTGCCCTGTCACCCAAGGACTTCTTTCTGTGCAAAAACTGTCACAAAAATGACTGATACTGCCTGCTTGTGGTCTCCCTGTGCTGGATCCCACCCTAGATAGTGCCTTAAGGAGATCGCATCTGTTAGTGGTGGGAAATGGCAAAAACCAGAACTTCCACTGTTTGACTACCACAGTACTCAGGTCCTTCTAGAAACCTAGAAAAGTGCTGTCTCCTATCTGGAAAGATACTGGAAAAGGCTCTATCCTGTCAGGCTGATGGGACGGATGTTCTCTCCTGTCAGTGTTTCAAAATCCATGTGAAGATTACAACTCCCCTCCCTTCCCACCCAATGCTCCTAACTGCCCGGAGGCCCTGAGGGATACAGAAACACTTCCAGATGTCAGCACGGCTGTGGGATGAGTCCCTGCCTCTGCTGCAGGCCACAGAGCAGTGCATATCACCAGAAGGCCCACAGCACAAGGAAGGTTCATGCAGCTGAGGGAAATCTCTGAAGGGTCAGTTGTGACACCACTGCTGAGCAGCCCACATCCATCCTGCTCCCTTCCCTGACATGCTGGGTCAGAGCTCTCCCAGCAGCAGAAGGCAAAGGAAGAATGGGTCCCCTGAATGATGGAGGACAGAACATTTTGCCAGTTGCTCTGCACCACAGGCTCCTGCAAAATTCTTAAACAGGCAACAGCCCGCAAAGGTGTCCTGCTGCAGATCTGCACACCTGAAGAGACCTTCTCCAAGGAAGGGATTCAGTTTGTGCATGGAATGGCTGTCCCACTCTGAAACCCTTCCTAGGCAAAGCTGCTGCTGTGAGGATCAGAGGACAGAAAAAGTCTTGTGGGACCTGTTGGAGGCTGGCAGGTCAGTGGCCTTCCACATCCCCTGCCAGTGGCTCATGTTTGCATTGACCTCATCAAACTCTGTCTCCATAGTCTGGATCAAAGCCCCACCAGGTCAAACCAGCATCCAGTCTGGGAGAGACACCATGATGTGCAGCCAAGGGTTGGGACAGTATCTTACAAGTATCAATACCTGTTTTGCACTGAACTCTCATATTACTTTGGGCAAGACAAGTAAGAACACAGCCTTCTTCTCAAGTACACACCTGAAGCATGACATCTTTCAAACACAGATGTCTGGGCTGGCAGAGCCAGGAAGCAGCATGCATTTTAGGACTCCTTAGGCCACTGGGCAGGAAAGGCTCCTTCCAAATACTGGACAGAGGCATGGACTGAGGCCATTCTCATCTCGTTCCACATTACTCTGAAGGCTGAAATCCCTTCCCTCCAAGAGTTAATACTGTACCACACTGTTTCTAGCTAATATGTAAGCCTAATGTTTTGGACAAGGTTTGTGAAAAGCCACACAGGGCATTTAATGGGCAACATCAAAGTGCATAACCCAATCCTCACCCAGTCTTTCATGCCTGCCTTGGGAGTTTCAGAAACATTTTTTTGCAAAAATACTTGGCCTCAGTTATGAGAAGCAAGAGAAGGAGGAGGTGGAGGTTGTGACCTGCACATACTGTGTTTATGAGAACACTCCTCCACCAAAACAGCACTGGCGCTGCAATCTTGTCCTTGAGATGTTTAGTATATGGTTTGCATGCTATGTCTTACCCCTCCCTCCCACCCAGCAAAAACGACTCGCAGAGGCCAGAATTTCTAGTAGAGGCTCCGCAGCAGAGCAATTTCTTCCTTGAGCACTATCCCTAAGAAAAAGCTTGGGGTGAATCAAGCTCCTGGTCAGAAATGCTTCAAGTGCAAACTGCTACGTGCAGCTCTCAGGAAAGCCACTGTTTTCATTTCGAACCAAAGCAATCCAGTGAACGTTGGCTCTGAATTTCTGTGGCTTTCACATCCATTTAATCATTTCCTTTCCTCTCTGCTTGCAACCATCCTGGGCAGAACACTCCCCTGGATAACTCACCCCTTTTGTTCCATCTCACACCAGCCCAAATTGCAAGCATCAGGCAAAGTATGAAAAGTGAGGGCGTGCAGTTCCAGCACCGCTGGAAGCCAACAGTGAATGCCCAAGTTCCTCTGCCTTTCTGGCGCTGGTCGGAAGTGTTACTCCAAGTTTAGCCGGCGCCATCCGACTGGGACTCTCCAGTCCATTTAAGGTGGGTCTGAAATCATCTCCATTTTACAAAGCAGCACCCCGATGGGATAAAACGGCAGGAGGAGCACTCGGGAGGCGCGGCGTTTCCCCCGTGAAGCCGGGCGGCAGAGCGGACATCCCCCGTCCCGCAGCCCGCCCGCCCCGCTCCCTGCCCCGCACCTTGCTCGCAGGCTCCCTTGCTGCGCTGGCTGATGGCGGGCTCGCCGCGGCTCTGTGCGCGCAGGCTGGCGGCGCGGAGCTGGCAGCCGCTGCCGTAGGTGAGCCCGTCGCTGCCGCACACCGGGTAGCGGCTCTTGCAGAGGCACACGCCGGGCGGGCCGGCGGCGGGGGGCACCGGGCCGCCCTTCGCCTTGCGGCGCTGGCGGCTCTT
>VZSE01004306.1:1274098-1297901 GCA_013398275.1 Promerops cafer | reverse complement strand
CCGCCCCGGCCCCGGCCCCGGTCGCAGCCACGGTCACGGCCACGGCAGCGGGGCACCGCCGCCATCCTGCGGCCGCCGGACACTGCGCACCGCCGGCTGAGCCCTTCGTGCGCGGTCCCTCCCGGCTGTCCCGCACTCAGCTCCGGCATCGCGTCTCTTCCCTCTTCTTCTTCCAGCAGAAAGGGACCTGTGGGAGCGGGCTGACAGCCGGCTGAACAAGAGCCAGCTGTGCCCAGGGGGCCAAAAAGGCCAATGGCATCCTGGCCTGGGTCAGTAAGTGTGGCCAGCAGGATCAGGGCAGAGATTGTCCCCCTGTACCTCGGCACCTGGAGTGCTGTGTTCAGTTCTGGGCCCCTGAGGACAAGAAGGACATTGAGGTGCTGGAGCATGTCCAGAGAAGGGCAACAAGTGAAAATGTCTTATTAGGAGGGGCTGAGGGAGCTGGGTTAGTTTAGAAGGTTCAGAGGGCACCATATCACTCTCTACAACTCCCTGAAAGGAGGCTGCAGTGAGGTGAGAGTCTGTCTCTTCTGCCATGCCCGCAGTGAGAGAATGAGAGGAAAAGGCTTTAAGCTGAGGCACAGGAAATTCAGACTAGATATTTGAAACATTTTTCACTTTTAGGGTGGTCAGGCACTGGGATTGGTTGCCCTGGGTGGTGGTGGAGTCACCATCCTTGGAGGTGTTTAAAAGGCATCTGGGTCTGGTTCTGGGTGATGATTTAGTGGTTTAGGGGTTACAGTGGCAGTGCTGGGTGAGTGGTTGACCTTGATGATCTTAAAGGTCTCTTCCAACCTTGATGATTCTATGACTCTTGCCACCCAGCCATGGGTTGTGGAGGGCTGCAGAGGTGCTCGTGAGCCTCCTTCAGAGCTTCAGAAATGGAGGCAAGGAAGAAAAGGAGAGCTGTCTGGTTTCTGCTGTCCATACGTAAGACAACATTATTTTCTGCTGCCTTCTTTTACCTTAGCTTGTGGCTCCTGTCCTGGAATGGCTCCTGAACAGTCTTCTAGAGTGGGGGGCTGTTGCCACCAGCAGAAGCTGGGAATATTCCTCAGGCAGCACTGGGAAATGTTGCTGTCAAAACAGTGTCCTGAAAGTGCCAGACCTAAAGCACCACGGTGCTGATAAACCCCTCAGGCAGGGGCAGCAGGGCAGCACAGTCCCTGCCCTTGCCTGCCTGTGCCTGTGCAAGCTGCCATCTCCTGCAGGGCAGTCCAGGCTGAGATGAAGTTCAACCTTGGTTCTGCCAGGGCCTGCACAGTGGGTGCTGCTTTGGCACTCTGGGAAGGAGAAGGACAGGAGTAATTGATGTCCCATGCTGTGATACTGAGGGATTTGGCACTGTCTGGTTTGGGTTGCCAGTGGCTGAGCCCTGCTGGGTAGCCCCCAAGTCACCGTGTCCCTTCCCATGGAGAGAGCAGCTGGAGCAGTGACTCAGGCCAGCTGAGAGGGGTTGCAAGTTCCTCATGCTCCCAAGTCTGCTCTGGAGGCATTGACCTACTCATGCCTGTTCAGCTGCTGACACTGTGGGAACAGGCTCCCACCGCATGCTTCCTTGGCTCCCTGGGGCTCAGCATGAGACATTCCTCCTTTTCTCCTGGGACCATGGTATCTGCATACATGTCCTTGGATTTCTCCATTCCTCTCACTCTGGAAGTGCTCTGTGCTGTTCTCCTGGGAGAAGGGCTGCCCTCATAAGCAAGCAGTACCCCACACTTGAGGAGTTCTACACATTTTGGTTGTTGCTGTGCTGTGTTTTGCTTTGGTTGGGGTTTTATGGTCAATTCACTAGAGGACTGATGGAAAGGGGTGAAATGTACAGATGGACACATCTGTCAGTTCTAGCTACAAAAACCATTTTGCACAGTTCACCTCTTTTCGCTGTCTCCTGCCAGTTGCCACACATCTCCCTCACAGGCCCCTAGATTCCAGTTCATCAGAGTGTCATGAGCCCAGATGCTCTTGGGCAGAGAACCACAGGGAGCTTAGTGAACCTGCAGTAGCTTACCAGAGCGAGCCTTTCTGACATGACATCACTGTCAGCAGTCCACCTGGTGGGAGGAAGAATGTATCTCTGCAAGGACGACATCAACATGTTTCCTTTCCTTTCTTCCCCTCGAATCTCTTTCTTTCCATGCCAGGTGGGAGGCAGTGCTTGGAGCAGTTTTTCCTCACAGGGAGGAGTCCTTAGTTCATGCTTTGGTGCAGAAGGACCTCTAGTGTCCCTTCCCAGCTGATGCTTTGGCATCACTGCTCTAGCTCCGTATTTCTTGATGTCGAGACTTTCCTGCATGCTGTGGAAGGAGATATGATCCACAAAGTGCACGCAGGGAAGTGGCTGGGAGAGATAAGGCTGGGTTGCTCCTCCCTGGGCAGAAGTCAGTTACTGTATGCCCCAGCCTCACCTTGCTT
Organism: Promerops cafer; assembly: GCA_013398275.1. Classification (NCBI taxonomy): domain Eukaryota; kingdom Metazoa; phylum Chordata; class Aves; order Passeriformes; family Nectariniidae; genus Promerops; species Promerops cafer. Next base: position 1,295,486 of record VZSE01004306.1, on the reverse strand, counting down.
TGCTTCCATGGCTCCTCCACATCCTTTTGTCTTCACCTCAGGGACCTCCGGGTGCCTCTTTGTGCACCACAGGCTGCTCATTTAAATACATTACATTAGATGCTCCTGCTGTCTCAGTAATGAATTTTCCACTGAATTTCAGTGAACACCAATGTAAATCTGTAGATTCATGTTGTGTTTCTTGGGACTTTGGTAGAGCGCCCCACCAAAATCTTAGTATTCAGCAGCATAAAATTCTTATAAACAGACTGAATTTAATTCATCAGTGGCAGCTATTACGAATACAACAAAAGTGATCTTACGTGTTTTGATCTGTTTCATCGTGTTTTGATCTGTTTCATCATTCACATGGGCGTCCCTTATTTCATCACCAAGATTGTCCTGCGTGCATCACTCCAGTGAGGCAGTGTGGGAGGTGAGGCAGGCAGGGTGGTCTTTCTGGGACAGAGGAAGCTTGCAGGCAGGGCAGATTTAGCAGAGACTATGTGAGAATGGAAGCGGATGGCTTTTAGATGTTGATCTGTTTCCAAACCGAGCGTTTCACTTGCGGTTTGACTTCCCCCAGCCAAGCAGCCCCACTGTGTTTGCGTGGGCTCTTGGGATACAGCTGAGCAGCAGAGTAGGTCTCTCGACTCTCCACAGGATGGACCCGGGCGGGTCACTCTCCGAAGTGAACAATAAAGTCAAAGGGCGTATTCTGCAAATGGAAGACTCTGACATCCCTCCACCCGCCTTCTGCTTTGTCCTCTCCTCCCACCTGGGCAGCAGCAGCTCCGCAGGCTGAGGAGAGCCGGGAACCCACCGGAGCCCAGTAGCGTACGCCTTTTCACCGCAAGAATCAGAGCTTCCCAGCTCCGGGCTCCCAGGTATCGGGAATCCCTCCCGCTCCTCCTCCCGCTGCCGCAGCCCCTGATGAGTTTCGGTTTCCATTTCCCCGGCGCGGGGTTCCCTGCGCTGCCCGGGCACTCCCGAGCTGTCGGCGGGCGAGGGATGGCGAAGGGACGGCGGCGGCAGCGGGGCCGGGGCAGCGGCACGGGAGGTACGGACCGGCGGGAGCGGCGCGGTCGGGAGGACGCTGGGAGACCCCCGGGGACGGGTCTGTGCAGGTGGAACTGCTGAAACTGCAATAATCTGCTGGGAGACCCCCGGGGACGGGTCTGTGCAGGTGGAACCGCTGAAACTGCAATAATCTGCTGTGCGGCCCCTCGGGGACGGGGCGTGAGGGGCTTAAACCTGTCCCAGTGCGCAGCGCTCGGAGCGGGGGGACTGGAAGGAGGAAAAACGTGCCGGGGAATAGACAGGGATTTTCCTCTCTAGTTCTATGTCTGATGTGTGAGAAGGGTGGGCAGCGGATCTCCAGAGGTGTAAGGTAAATTAGGGCAGGCTTTGCTGATGACCGCCTTTCACTCTTGGACATCCTGGGTCTCAGATGCTTGTGCTGGAGCAGTGCTACATGCGAGTAAACTGAGGCCCTGGTGCCTCTAGGTCGGGAGAGCATCTGCAGCCCCTCAGCTGTAGACAAGGAGGTACTTCCTTCTGCTGTAAAGAGGCAAGGAGTGAATTTTTCATCATTGCTTCTCCAGCACCTTGTAAAGTGCTTGACTTGAAGGCATCCTATCCCCAAGGCTGTGACAAGTCAGAGTGGCCAGATGCCTCAGGAAGTGCTTTGTCTCTGTCAGACACTCTTCACACGTGTACAAGAGCAACAGACTGTGCTTCTGCTGATGTTTCACTGGTTGTCTTGGGAGCTGGTGGCACAACAGCCTAAGAGATGGAGAAAGGTCCTTTGGTGTGGAGTCAACCAGCAGGAAACAAACCAGTGGGTAGGCAGGACACTGAAACCCTAAGGGGCCTGAGAAAATAAGTCCCACACACTGTCTCACTTTGTCCTGAGAAGAGAAGGTCTTGCTGAAAGCAGGAGCACACTGAGATTTTGGGAAGGGGGCCAAGGTGGTTAAGGTGCCTGCTGCCATAGCATGACTGTTGTGTGTGTCTGTGTGTGTCCTGCAGAGTGCACACAGCCGCAGAGGAATGAGGAGGTGCGGTGCTCAAACCATGATGCAACACATACGCTCATTCTCTTCCCTGACGGGAAGCTTTCTGAACATTGGGCTAAAGGTTCAGCAAGCTGCCCCAAGACAAGGTAAGAAGCTTTCACGGGGTGGAGGTATGGATGGCAATGGTCAGAAAATGCAGCCTGCTTTTCCCCAAGGTAGCATCCAAGAGTTTGAGGCACGTTCCTGTAGTAGAGAGGGAACTGGAACACATACCGTCCTAGTATTATCTCCTTTTTATCCCAGCCAGAAGTGCACAGATTTTGAGGATGATACCACGATCTGACCTGCTTGGGATACACATGAGACAGGTTTCTCTCAAACTTAGTAAGGATCAGTAGAACATACCAGAGCAATGCAGGTGGCTTGCGAATCACCCGTGGCTTGGGAAAACTGCAGGTGAAAGACACAAGCATGTCCAAACCTTACCACCTTCTGAGGAAGCTGTGAGGGCAACCATCATCACACAGCAGTTTGCTGTGTGACTCTTGCCCAGGGCAAGATAACAGAATCAGGCTGAGCATGGTTCTTTTCCAGCTTCTCTGGAGCAAACCACAATGAAATCAGTTAGCCCTGCTACAGCAGGTCAGCATAAGAGATGGATGAATCAGCTTACAGATGACTTATATTTTTCCACATATTTCCTGCTAAAAGTGATAGGGCTTGGTGAGAAGATGATCTTTGTCCTTTACTTTGTCTCACAGCACAGCATCTATTTATTTTGATTTTTTTTTCCTTATTTTTGTAGGCTGGTGCAAGAACTGGGAAACCAAAATATTGTTCAAATAGCATGTGGGGACCAGCATGCCATGGCACTATCCAGAGGTAGCCTCTTTCAAGAACACTTTTTCTCCAAACAGCAGTCACGCTTGCTCTGAGAAGGCAGTGTTTGTGCTACTTGCAGTAGTCGGTGACACCATTATAGAGTAATGAGCAGCTGGGGACACAAAGTGCACTGGCTGCCAGTGCTGCTCCTTCCTCCCAGCACCCAGGGACCTGCATCTCTCTCTGTCTCTCTCCAGTTCCTGAGCAGTGCCCCTCCACAAAGGTGTGTTGTGGAGAGCAGATGTGGCTGCCCCACTCTGCGGTCACCAGACCTGTTCATTCTTAAGTTGCAACACCTTTCTGGTAGGGAACTTCTAAAGTATGACTTTAGGGGCCTTTATTCTTGCTGTGCTGAGTCACATGGCAACATGGGACTGTCCCAAAGAGGTCAGAAGAAGACAAATTTGGCCACACGTGATGGCTTTGCCTTGGAGCTAGGTCCCTGAAAACAACACTGAGTTTTGCTCCTACGCCCAAAGTGCAAATAGTCAAGGGAAGCAGTGAGGCTGAGCTGTTTTCTTTTGTTCTGTGTGTGAAGGGGGTGAGCTCTTCACCTGGGGCCAGAACACCCATGGACAGCTTGGAGTGGGGAGCCAAACCACGCTTACTCTCAAACCCCAGCTGGTGGAAAGACTAAAGGGCATCCCAGTTGCTCAAATTGCTGCTGGAGGAGCTCACAGCACCACCGTGTCACTCTCTGGAGCTGTGTATTCCTGGGGAAAGAACAGTTTTGGACAGCTGGGACTCGGAGACATGAAAGGTAAGGAAGGAGAGCAGCAGGAGGGTGTTTCCTGGTCAGTGAGCTCACTAAATTGCTCCTCAGTATTGTCAAGCTCCTGTGGAGCAGTGGTGGACAGTACAGTCTTTTGAAGAAAGTGTATCTGGATGTGTTCTTTGTTTCCTGACCAGGAAAGGCAGTAATGGTGCATTTAGTGGTTGTTTTTCTACAGAGAACTTGCAATCATTTTATGTGGCTAATTGGATAATGTGGGCTCTTAAAACCTCTGAGGTCTTACAGGTCTATTTCCACTCCTGTCTCCTCTCCAGGAAGCCTTGCATGAAAGAAATTAATTTTATATTTTTTAATCTTCTTTGATTCTCTGTAAACACAAAGTGAGAGAAGAATTTACATCAGCTTGTCTTCAAACTTAGAATGATAGAGAACATCTAATCTGAATGTGTCCACACCCTTGAGAATCAGATATTTTGAAGCCAAGTACCATTTGGCAAGCAGATATGACAGTGTTGCATTTTGTTTCAGACCAAAGTAAATGAAAATTAAGTAATATGAAAAACACAGAACATATGAGAAAGAATATGTTATACTGGAGGGAAAACGACCCAAACCCAAGGTGTAATTACATTAATTGCTGTAAGAGAGGGCTGAATAACACTTAATCCTCCTGTCTTCTAGTTTTTTCTGTATATGAGACCCTCCAGTACTCTTTCAATTTAGCAGTATTATCTTCTTTCCAGACAGGGACTGCCCAACATATGTTGGAGCTTTAGAGCACTGGAAGACTGTATTTATCTCATGTGGGGCAGATCATACTGCAGTTCTCTCCAAGGTGAGTCTGAAATGGAAAGTCAGCATCTGAGACCTCACCTTGTGAGAAAAGATACACTGCTAAAAGTGAGCATGGAGAAATTGGGATGGTAATGCCTGCTTCCACCTAAGCCTGAAGGCGATCCCCCAAAGGATGTTATTGAAGCTATTGGGAAAACTGGTCTTTTCTCATATTCCTCTCACCTTCATGCAACCTTTTGCAGGGATATGGTGAATGGGAATCCTGAGGCAAAGAGGTGCAGTTTAACTCCCAGTACTTTTTGAAAATATTTTTTTGTAGTACATTGGGGACTTCAGAAGATGTGAACGACATCTAATTCACTAGGGTTTACTCATACAAGTAAAATTCTTAAGCAACAGGGAGTTATTCTCAAGAGTTAAATTGCTTTTCTCAGGAGCTAAATGATTTGGACTTTACAGTGTATCTGGCTTGACGCAAGGTGAACCCTCCTCATGTTTGAATCAGGGATGTTTTGATTGAAGTCCCATATAACATGCTGTGTCTTGCTGGCTCTCATTCTTGGTTGTGACCATTTGATTGTCGTCAATAATGCAATGATCCTGTTGTTTGTTTCTTCGTTTCAAGGAGGGGCTGGTGTGCACCTTTGGAGCAGGAGGGTCTGGCCAGCTGGGCCACAACTCCACCCGGAATGAACTCCTGCCTCGTGTGGTGGCTGAGCTGTGGGGAGCAAGGGTTTCACACATTGCCTGTGGCAGGTGGGAAGTGCCAATGACTTGTCTTCTAAGGTCAATGCCTTAGGGGAATCACTGAAGAACAGCAGGGAAGGGAATCACCAAGATGTTCAAATCCCTGTATCACAATAGGTCAGCACTGCCAGAGTATCCATCCAGTGTTCAAGTATAAGCAACCCTCCTGCCAGAGCCCCAGTGAGAGCAGAACCCTCAGTCCCTGGTGAGCAGTGGGAGAGAGCTGCAAAAACCACCAGAAGCCCTTGGTCTTTTTCTCTTCTAATAAACAATATACCGGGTTTGTACTGGGCTCCAAAGGGCAAAGGACTGTCAAAAGCCTGCATCAGGAAAGTCACTGAATTCCTAACCAGATTGACAAACCGGTAGGTTCTTAATAAGAATTGAAGAGCAATGATAATTACCCAGTTTCACTTTGCCCTTCTGGAACTGGGCCAGAAAAAGTCTCCTGACAATTCACCTGGGCTTGGTATCAGGCTCAGCAGCACAGAAGCTGCACGTTTGAAAACAAGTGTGTGAAGCAAGCATGGCATAACTATTTTTGTATGTGGAACCGAGGTAAATCACAAACATTAGAGGGTAGTATATGAAATCTGAGTCCACATCTGTCTTTATTGCTGAATGTTTATGTAATGAAGAGTTCTAACACTTTGGTTAAAGGGATTCTTTATTTGGACTGTCAGGACTTTTAAAGACAAGCTTCAGGTCTACACTCTGAAAATGTATTTGTAAATTTTATTCTGTTTTGCCCTGTGGCTTTTGCTTATTATGACTTTTTTTTTTTTTTTTCCTGAACAGACAACACACTCTGGTCTATGTCCCTTCCTTGGACAAATTCTATTTCTTTGGTTCTGGTGATGAAGGACAACTGGAAGATGAGAGGAAGCCCGATCAGTTGATACCACTTCCCATCAATTCACCAGTGAATACTGGAAAATCCTGCCAGAGTAATGACCACTGCTCATGTATACAATCTGTATTTGTTTCTTCCACGGAGATGTTTGCCTTCTTGATTTCATATTTACACTGAAAGGCAAACATTATCTCTCATGCTTGCTTGGCCATCCCAACAAATTCTATCAGGAGTTATTCCATTTGCTGCTTGATTATCATGGATAATGGCCTCATAGACTCAAACTTTCAACAGATAACTACTACCTGAAGGATTTTTTTACTGTTCCACTTTTGTGCACTTAACTCTCTGAAGATAATGACTGTCTCTTCAAATGTTTCTACAACAATCTTTTTGTTCTTTCTCAGAAAAGGATGCGTCAAAAGGAATTAAAATTATTGCAGGAGTACACCAAAGTTTTGCCCGTTGCAAGGAGAACAAGGTATGTGCACATTTGATCATAGCTTCTGATTTTACCACTTTCCACATTACTGCTGGAAACATTTGAATTTTCCACCGTGCTTGTAGCACTTCAGTTTTATATATGTCTATTGCAGTTTTTTTCTGTGCTTTACCTACAGACTAACTTATATTGCAATTATATATGTTCTGTGATTAATGCATCTGGATCATGCTGGATGACCATAAATTTGTTCATACTTAGGCTGAAATCTTGTAATGATTGGATTGAAAAAAAGAATCCCATCTGCTACAATTTTAATTTTGTCAATGTTTTCATGTATTTCACACAGAATTCGTATTTGAACAGAATTGCCACTCTGGAGGACAAAGAAGTGGATGCATGGATTTCTAATTCTAAATGTTGTGAGAGTATAAAAAGGTAAATCAGAAACTTGCTGTTCGGATTTGTTTGTATTTTTTTCCCCTGATGCATGATTTTCTCTAAAAATTATTATTCTTTGGAGGCTATTGTAGGAACTATTGTTCAAGAATTTAGCCAAAGCACAATCTCGTACCTTGGCACAAAGTTGGTGAGGAGCTGACAAGTTAAATCAGTGAAAGACCCTGCCTGCAGACCAAGGCTTTGTGCAAAAAGCCTAAACCAGGGTACCCAAACTGGAATGCTGCACCAGCATTTAAAAATTAGTGGTCACTTCTTTAATTACCCGTTTTCAAAAGCAATATGTATATACCACTGTGGGATGCCTTACACTTAGAGTCTTCCTCAGGTTTTATATGGGAGGATATTTTCTTTGGGAAAGTCTGGCTCCAGCTGCTGAATTTGAGTGTTTTGAAAGCTTGGCTATCTTGGAACTAAATGTTTCCCTGACCACTTTTAGAATGGTTTGGATCATGTGAAAAGTGGTGGTTGAAAGGGTGAAAGAGATGGTTCTTTCCAGATCTCAGTACGAAGGGCCTGAGAGCAATTTCCTTGATCAAATACCTGCTTCAATAAGGACAGAACCAGGAACACCAGGAGTTAGTAAGTCTGATGTCCCTTCAGGTTCTGGGAACCCAGCTTTTGTAAATTGATAGCCTGATGGATTTTCCCTCCACGTGCTACAAAGATCCTGTCGAGGGGATTCTCCTCCATCCCTTGTTGCAGTGCCTTTTATTTTGCATAACAAACAAAAGCAGCTAATGTTCTGACCTGTCAGGAGAAGAATCTCCAGGATAGCACTCACCAGAACGGAGCACGGGCTGGCAGGGGGCGCTTGAGCAGGTTCCCTTGCAAGGCCCAGGAGCAGAGGTGGCTTGCCAAAGATCAGTAACTCCTCGAGTACAATGTCTTCTGCAACATTGACAGAGAAGTGGTGCTAAGAAAAGTTTTGTGTGGTCAGGTGCAGACACCCTTGTACACGTTTTTTGTTCTTTCAGAGTTAAAAACCTGAAGTTGAAAGGACTGACTTTTTGTTTTTTTACTATCAGGAATATCAGACGGATCTTTTCATCTGAGGCTTGCATCAATGGAAGCTTCCTGGACAAAAGGTAGCACGCACTGACTTAGACATAACAGAATATACTGGCTGCATGTAAACTGACCAGAAAGTGTTATTTTAGGTCACATAGGTAGAAAAGATTAGTTTTATCTGAATTTGCAAGAAGCAAGTCTTTATTTTTAAAAAGCTCAAGCTAATATTAAGGTTTTATAGCCCTGATCCTACTGAAATGTGCTAGGGGAGCTCAAATTTTAGAAGATTATCCTTTAGTAATATTTGGCACATGATGATATTCCTTCCAGGCAATATTACAGCTCTCAAAGGATCCTTAATAGCTCCTTCTGGCACTGAAGTGGAAGTCATTTTAGGGTGAAGTACAGGAGTCTACCATTAATAGTTTACAGCCACACAAGACAGAAAGGATAGGATGTTAATCAGGTCACAAAACAGTGGCTTGTGTTGTCTATCTTCTTAGAACACATGACATGATACCCACGGGAGCTGGGGCTGAACTTTCCAAGTATTGTCTGATATTGCAATGCTTCATTATTGAATAGAAAAATTATTTAGTGTTCTTTTTTTTTTTATGTTGTGATAGAGACAAACATTTCAAAACTTCCAAAGAAGTCTCAGGCATAGACATGTCAGAAGTGAAATGTTTTTATAAGAAGATCAGTAAAAACCAAACAGTCTACCAGGAGGTAAGGATTTGATATAAGGATGCTCACTACAGAGACACTGAGGAGCTTTGGATTTGTGCATGAAACTTAGGAATTTCATGCCAACCTAATTACTTTGGCAAAACATAATTGCATTTTAACCCTTGTCTCTTTTATTTTTTTGTTTTTCCCTCTGAAGGTGCAAAAGGAGATTAGGAACTTACTGCCATCATTGTCTTCCTCTCCCATCTCACCTGAAAATTTGAGAGTCTACTTGATCTTGCCTTTCCTTCTGCAGGGGAGGGACAGAGACACTTTCCTTTCTCTGGTTCTTATGGCTCAAGCCATTATGAAGCTCCAGCCAGAGGGCCTGCAAACTCTTGGTAGGGTTTTATGATGGTAGAACTGAATTATTTCAATGCTTGGTCATTTTCTGCTGCAGAACAAGTGTTACTATCACTGATGTAATGCGTTCCAGAGCTTGAAATAATTGCTTTTGATAGACATAGAAAATATGGGGACTATGCAGCAAGGCACAAGAACTTAAAAAATTCTGTCTGAGGTTTAATAGTTTTTGTAGTGCAAGCTTAAACTTTTTTTGTTTAATTCATTTGACAAAAAGAGAAAAAGCAGCTTCATCCACAAATTGCAGTGATTTGTATGTTACCTGTGACCTCACTAGCTGTTTTCTTTACAGAATGCCTATGGTCAAATCTAGAAACATCCTTTTTCAAGGAGCTGGTCATTCTGTATCAGAGGGTTTCCCAGCAAATTCTGTTTCAGTTTGTCCAGGAGTTCATAGGCATGAGGCCAGGCCGCCTCTTCACCCTGGACCCAGCTGAAAGTGGGCCTCTGCAAATACTGCAGATCCTTCACCAGGTGAGAAAGTGCTTGGATCCCGATTAGACAGGGTGTCTCAATGTAGCTTAGAGTATTTTAATACTTCTCACTTGTTGAATTCTCTGCATTTGACACTGCTTCAGGAATCTCTTTGGCTCTACACCAGCACAGTTTTGAAGAAGTCCTGCTCGAGTTGTGCCAAAGTGACCCTCTGTAGAAAAGAAGAGCTAACACATGGTATAGCCCCTGGCAGGGGGAAGAATGCTTTCAGAGGTGTCAGGAGTGCATCCATTGATGCCTACACAGCTGTGGATGTGGTGTCCTCTACATAACATGCCCATTCCCCTTTCTGCTGGTGAGATCCCTCACCCCAATAACTGCTCAGAGCATTTAAAAGACAACCTATCTGCTTGGCACATTGTGGCTGCCACAGTAATGCTCTGTGATGCTTTAAGAGCCTGTTAACCTGACAAATTCTCTGGGACAACAGCATTGGAACCTCTTTAGCTGCACACAAACAAGGGAAAATAGGAAGCAATAATTGTGTTCTTCTAGACAACCATACTTTATCCTGTGGAGATGTTCAAAGTGTATGAAAGTCAAGAGCTCAAGCACACAGTATAAATCAGAGAGACTTGTAAAATTTTGTTCAGACTTGAATATCCTTTTGGCTGAGAATGCAGAATTGGGCCTCAAAGTTTAGACTCTCAAATCTGTATTTATGCAGATAAATAAACTAAAAAAATGCAGCAGGCCTACTCCTCTGTAAGTGATTACATAATTTGGAGCTTTAAATGTTCACTGTGTCCCTGCAAGTATGTTTTCCAGGCAATAAGTAGGAACATGAATAGGGAACCGCAGAAATATGAAAGACGCTCCAAGGGAAATACATTTTTTCTGATGGAGTCCTGTTAAGGGATATTAACTGTAAATGAAAATTGCTTTCCTGCTAGTTTATACATGGCTTTCTAAGACTTTTCACCATGGAGCACTGTGTTACTTGTAGCACTTTTATCCCTTAACGTCTGTGCAGGGTCTCAGAACCCTTTCTGAAGAAAGCTCTGTCAGTCCTGTCCTGCCAGATGGACTAGTTCTGCTGCTGATATATTGGTGTTTCAATGCAGGTGAACTCCAGAACTGGTTTCAGAGTACATGAAAGCAACTTCCATGTACCTGAAGTGGGAGAGATTATCAACTTATGCTCACGCTTCAATATAGTAGTAAGTATAAATCTCAGCAGCAGTGCAAAACACTCTTTTTTCTTTTATTGAAATAGTTTATATATATATATATATATGGAAGTCAACTCTAGAGACTAACCCAGCACATCTCAAAGACATTTCATTTTCCCTAGTCCTCCAATGCTCTAAACTATGACAGCCCTTTAACATCCCAGTGTTCCAGCAGCCACAATAGAGCCTTCCTGAGATGATCCCTGATTCTGAGAGCTGGAGCTGGCCCCCAGCATCTTAAGCAGCTCTGTTTGCTTTGAACTAGTAATCACTGTGAAATAGCAGCACAAGGGATGGTTGCTATACTTTGTGTTACTCTAGATTTTATTATATTTAAGAGAAATATTTTGAGGTGTCTTTAAACTTTTATTTAGAAATCCTATTGAGCATTTCAATGTACTGACATCTTAAAACAAAGCTGTGGTAATAAAAAATAATCTGTGGCATTTCTTGATGACACAGAGTGAAAATTAGCTACCAAATGCAGTCAGTGTCAGAGGAAGCAGTACGAAATGGAAATGTGCATAGTAGGGGTTTCCTCTGGCAAAAAAAGAGTAAGCTTTCTAGCAACTTGGCTGGAATTTGTAGGGCAACTGCCTAATTCCTTGATAAGCTTTTGTTTGCGAATGTACCAATTTTGTATTAATTGACCAGAGTGGATGAGGAGGTTTGAGAAACAGCATAGAATCAAAAGCCAATCAGGACATTATCTGAAGATGCTACCTTATCACACTGGAGGTGTAACACTTTAAATTAGATTATTTTTAGACCAGTATCTGGTTTTGGTATTACATATAATAAACCCAGCAGTTTTTGAAAACAATATACCATAACCTGAGTATCCAGGACATTTTGGTTTAGCTGAATTATGGAAGATGCTATTAAAATTACTCTGTTTTATTCTTGAGGCACTGCTGTAGACAAGTGTCTGTCTGCACAGAGAGGTTAGATGCCTCTCTCTGCCTCTCACTCACAGGAGTGTGAAGAAGCTGTTTTTACGATGTGAACCTCTGCTAGTGCAGTGCTCATGCACACAAGGGCTCATTTCAGAGACACAGGAGTTTGCCAGGGTACAGACTGGCAGTTCAGTCTGCACACATGTCCCTGAACTCTGGTTTCACAGGGGAAAATCAGCATGTCTTTTCCTTTCTTCCTTGTCCTTTCAGACAGTCCTATGGAAGCTGAGCAAATACCCATGCATCTTTGACAGGAGAAACAAGATCTGCGTTCATATTACAGAATGCAGGGCACTGTCCAAGATCCATGCTGTAAGTGCAGCCAATTTTGTTACCAATCAGAAGAGATAAACACACTGCTAACAGGCTATTACTTCAATTCTCAGGTACCCTTTATATGTGTCTCTGAGGCATGGAATTTTATCGTCAGAAGACAATGCCTTCTGCAAGACATATGGAAAAATTTAAATTCTGCCTCAAACCAAGATTTCAGGAAGATATTAAAGGTAAGATACTAAATTGTATTACTTGTTGGCTCCAAGAACCTTGCTGCAGTGTTCCTTGATTTTCAGTGTAACTGGATATTGGTAGAAGGGTTTCAGTATCCTCTGAGCATACAACAAAAGAACTGCTCATCAGATTATTACACAACATGTTCCATAGATGGTGTAGAGTAAATCTGGAGGGCAGTATTTTACATCCTTATTCCAGGCAGCTTTGTTGGCGTAAGTTAAATGCAAGTGGCAGTGCTATTTACTGTGAGACTGCTTTGGGGTAATGGAATAGAATTGCTCAGTTGTCAAAGTCCAGTACTGTTGCTGCTGGACTGACTTTTGAGACTTTATATACTAGTACATTAAAACCCCAGCATCTGGGGAACCAGCCTGAGGGGTCAGCAAGCAACACAGCCACACAATGACATTTCTCTCATGGAGAAACTGTCTGAAGGGAAAGGAAGGATAGTGCTGGCCAGAGAGATGACAATCTGATTACAATGCTGCTGTCTCCATGTGCCTTTAACCTGTGGCTTCCACGCTGATCCGAAGGCTGTGGCAGTGGCATTTCCTGCAGGAATCACGATGCTGGCCCTGCCCTGCTGACGTGGGAACAGGCCACCTGCCCAGAGCAGAGATCAGCTCAGGGACCACGTGCCCCACCTGTCACTAACACAAAGTCTGCCACCACGCCTGTGCCACAGGAACCACGGACCTTGGTGCCCTATTACCCAGTTCTGGTGCTTTCCAAGTGAGCTTTCTTGCCAACCAGAGCTGTCAAAGTTTTCTTTCCCGTTTACTTAGGAGAAGATTCACAATGGCTCCCAGAGCTACCTTTCCTCCCTGCTTCCTCACTATACTAGCTGAGAGAGGCATTTATTTACAGAGGCAGCACTGTACTGTCCTCTAGATTTTGAGTCTCCACCAATTGTACAAGCTCTGACAAACAGCCCTTAGCTCAATCAGCCTTTAGGTGCACCTTTTGTGAGCACTGCCTTTCATACTGTGCATCACAATATTATTTACCCAGCAGCAGCCTGAAAAATATACCTGCACTGTTAGTATCCCCCAGCATTTACAGCCTGGTGCAGCATTTACAACTTGGTGCTTTGTTTGTGCATTTTTCAGCAGGTAAAGGACATGAATGTGTTTTGTGTTGCGGATACAAATTACCCAAAAGCAAAACTTAAAAAAGAAACCTTCATTGTAGCATTGACCTGCCCCCTTCATAGCTGTGTCCTGTTAGAAAGTTTTTTAGGCAATACTGAGAACTTGGCATGTGGCACTCTCATTGTGGCCCTAGAAAGACAAGATCTGCAGGTACTGCACATATAGACACAACTATCATCCAAGAAATGTCTTCATTTGACTCAAGTTTTGTTATTAAACACCAGCTTGATTTATTTTAATTTTTGCTCCTGTGACAGTGAGACAAATATTTCAGTACACACATCTGGTTAAAAACCCCCAAAGCTCTCAAAGAGAGATTCATACCACTGCATGTTTTAATTTTAATTTAGTTTATTCAGTCAGGGTACAGTTCTTCCTCATGAAAACTAAAGTTTTAATTAGTGCCACTACAAATGCACAGCACTCTTGAAGGGATAAAACAGAGGGAATTAGTGCTTCTTATTACTCCTACTCTTCATCTGCATTAGCAGTAGTTAACAATGGGCTGCTGCTTCATACAGTTCCAGATCCTACCAGGAAAATGATGCCAGTCACTAGTGCCAGAAGGAAACTCTCTCAAATGAACTGCAATACTTGACGAGATTAAACAAATTAAGTTGATTTAAAGAAGCCCAAGGGTTAGCAAAGGCATCACACTAGTTGTGCCTAAAAAGCTTAATCCCCATCCAGGTCCACAGGTGAAAGAACACATAAACTGGTACTGTAACAGGAAGGAGGAGGCTGTAGAAACACAGGCTGGCCGTGCTGGTGCAGCCCTGGGGGAAGGTTTCGTCTACGCTGGCCGAGTAGAACAGGCCTGCCAGGGACAGGAGGGGAACGAGCACAGTCAGCGTGGGCAGGGAGGGCAGCAGGCCTGCTCCGGCCATCAGGCCCCGTTACCGCCGTGGCCGGCGGCCCCTCAGGGCTGCTCCGAGCCCTCGGCCGGCGGCTTCTTGTGCGTCATCCTGGCAGCCTCCGGAACCATGTTCGGGATGCCGTCGATGATGGGGTACGCGATGCCCAGCTCCTCGTTAATGAGCTCGTTCGTAGCTTCTTCGTACCTGGCCAGTCAAGTCGGGGGTGAGGGGGGAGAAACATCCAAGCGAAAACATGAGGAGCAGTGACTAACCTGGGTTTGCCCAGGGCTCAGACGCAGCTCCCCCGCCCTATCCTCACCTCAGCGGCCGCTTGGAGAGCGGGCACACCAGGAAGCGCAGCAGCGATGGCTCCGGTGGCTGCGGCCGCGCTGAGNACAGCCCGCCCCGCGCGGTGCCCGCCCCGCTCCCCGCCCCGCCTCGGCGGGCCTCGGGGCTCTGTGCGTACTTCAGAACGTAGACTAGATCAAGATTATCTTTAGTGAGGTGGTTTTCGGTGTAAGATCTTTGTACACTTTCAAGCTTAATCAGGAAGAAAGGAGACCTAGTCAGTGGCACAGGCAGCAGCCAGCATTCCCTAGCCAAGGACATCCGGGAACTGAAAAGCCTAAAGGATGCAGTAAATCAAGATGTTGATGTATGTCTTGTCTCTATATACATTGCTGACTTAGCAAAATACTCAAGGTCCACGAAGCCTGTAGCTGAACTGTGTTCATTTTAATAGTAAAAATCGCCCACAGGGCAAAGAGACCCCTGCCCAGGTGAAGACCCTTCCCCTGAGGGTGTTTGGAAATTAGCTGGGGTTATGTAACTTGTTTGGAAATTACTAACCAAGCATAAAAGACTTGGACAGTTACTAACTCTGAATTTCTGTGTATAAATAATGGCTCAAAAAGTCTGGCGGGCTGTGCTTGGTTTGTGGGTTACCACCCAGGTTGGCACAGCTGTGAGATAAATAATCAGCGTCTCTCTCCAAGTGTGTATTTATTGGCTTGTTGCACACCAGGTAAGGAATCTGATTTTGTGGGCAACATGGGTGTCTCGGGCCTTGCAGGTCTCTTTTGTGGGTGAGGTGGGAGTGGATGAAGGTGCAGTGTCCCAGGAGCTCTTCAGCATTGCAGCCAGGACCCTCTGCCAGCCCAGCACCAGCACCTTCTGCCACTTCACCTCCGGCCTCGTGTGGTTCCCCAGACAGGTAAGGCAGCCCTGCGGAGGTGGATGGGGGCCCCACCCATGGAAAAAGGCAGTCATGGCTTTCTGGTGTGCTTGTTCCTAACCAGGCCTCGAGCTGTGAGAATGAGGACATATTCTTCTTGATCGGGACACTGTGTGGAATGGCCCTGTTTAACCAGTGCATGGTGCCCTTCCCCTTCCCCAGGGCTCTCTACAAAAAGCTACTGGACCTGGCCCCCACCCTAGAGGACCTTGAGGATCTGCTGCCAACTGTGGGCCGGTATGAGCCAGGCATGGCCCAAGCTTCAGCTGGGTCCCTTGCCTTGACCATGCAGTGGGAGATCCCAGAGGCTGAATTTGGGGCACCCATGGCATCTACATTTGTCGTTGTGAAGCTGCTAGATTTGCAAGGAGGTCCTTGTCCAGATCCTGGATGTTGCTCTCAGAGGCTGGGATTGCCAAAACAAAAAGCCAAGCCTCCTGGCTTAGAAGGTGTCAGATCTCTGCTCCACAAGAGCTTAAGTCCACACTGTGAATATGTAGTTCAAAACACTTTGGGCTGTAGTTTGGACTTGAAAGAACTAATGACCCAATTATTAATGTTGGGGTTTTTTTTCTGATTTACTAATTATCAATTTCCACAATATCGCCTTGCACAAGTACAGTATTACAAAATGCTGCAGTTGTGCCAATTCTGAGAACCCTTGTGCAGAGTTTCCATGCACTGGGAGAGGAGATACCAGGCAGACATAGAGGGAGAGGTGCTGCTGCCACCAGCATAATGCTTCTAGGCCCCTGAAGCCCTGTCTTCCAGGCAAGTGACATAAACAACCAAGAAGATGAGAACCCCATCCCATGAGCCAGTGACTGTGTTGAGGTGCTAAATTCC
Organism: Promerops cafer; assembly: GCA_013398275.1. Taxonomy (NCBI): domain Eukaryota; kingdom Metazoa; phylum Chordata; class Aves; order Passeriformes; family Nectariniidae; genus Promerops; species Promerops cafer. The sequence continues at coordinate 1,279,251 of VZSE01004306.1, read as the reverse complement.
TCAGGTGCTAAATTCACTGAGGTTCCTCAGTGAATTGGAACACAAGGTTGCCTACAATACTTGGAAAGGTGCTGCACCCCAAAACAATTCTTCCAGATCATCCCACTGTTCCACACTTAATTCCTCACTAGATAATGTCTGGAAGCGAGGCTGTGGTCCCAAGCCAAGTTGTCACTGAACTTTGTGTAAAGTTGTCCACACAGGGCATGGGGATGGACTTGCCTGGAAACTTTTTTTACTGGAGGCATTTGTGCTCAGCTGATGTCAGCAGCATGATGAAATTTCAGGGCCATACATCATGGTTCTGTGTGCGTGTAGGTGTTGTGTACATTTATGCATTTAAATACTGCTTGTCAAGGGATGTTTTTTAGCAGAATTTGAAAGTGCACTGAATGGTCACGTTTCTTCTCTCTGTATTCCCTTTTGTGTTTGGACAGGAGTCTTCGGAGAATTTTGAATGAAGAAAGTGATAGCTTGGACTTGGACTTCACGGTAAGACATCCCACGCAGGTACTCGGGCAAGACAGTGTTCCAGTGCAAATGACACAACTTGTCTGTAAACTCAAACTAGTGAGTGCCATGTCAGGCCCTTCAGGAAGAATGAGAGGTGTAACACATATATATCTGCCACATATAAATATAGCAGCCAATGTTTTAATTTATTTGCATAGATAATGGAAGAAGGAGATTCCACGGATGTTGTTGAACTTAAAGAAAATGGTGCTAACATTCCTGTCACTAAGGATAACAGGTTAGTTTTATTTTTGTATTTCTTAATCCTGTTGTCTTGTTACAAATGTATGAAATAACATGTCTGTACCTCTCCCCATACACTGTTAGAAAATATTGACTTCTGTATTGTGCCATTGGTCTTGGTCCAATAGGTTGTTCACTTTCAGTTCCTGCTGCACTTGCTGCACACGTGCCAAACACTGGCAGTTTGTGCATATACAGATACCTGGCATTAACAGGAAAATTCCTAACAAATGTAAAAAATAACCTTGAACAGTATTTTCAGGCAAAACCAGATGATTTGTCTGTGAAACCCAGCTATAGGTACACCTCTGTAAGGGGGTTTTTTTGGAGAAAAATGTTTCCCGCTTAGTTACGTATATGGAATGTATCTTGTACATAAAGGAGAAGGAGCAACGTATCAATAAGGCTTTGTGTCAATATTAATCTTGGCACAGAGGACAGAGAGAAATTTTGTGTCCTGAATTATGCAGATGACCTGAGGACCCATAGGGATCCTTGAAAGGGCTATTTAAGAAGCTTGAAGGTCCAGCATTTACATTGAGTTGATTGTACAAGTACCATGTCACTACACAAATCCTCATCTGAAGTAGAGAGAAGAATGAAACCATTGATCAGCAACTGTGCAAATATTTATTTTGATTTCAGGGAAACTCTTGGGCATTCAATGGGAGTTAGGTCTGCTAGGTTCCATCTTTTATAATAACCAGGTGTCAGATGGGATTTCATTGGAGCAATCACATGAAGTACAAGGAGTGTTACCAGAATGAATCCATTCTGGCCAGCATTCTCTTTTATTTGTGAAGATGCTCCCAGCTTGTTCAGTGAATAACTAATTGCCAGTGACAACTGGTCTCAGTGAAGACTGAGTCTGTACAACACAGCAGGTCATATGTAATAAAGGAATAAAGTAGAAAAAATACTCTAGAATTCTCTTTTTAGAAAAACACCTCCAATGCTCATTTGGTATCTGTTGCAGGAAAGAATATGTTGATTTGTATGTGAATTATAAGTTCAATAAATCAGTACAGAAGCCATTTGAGGACTTTATGCAAGGGTTCTTAAGAGGCTGCCCAGCTAGAAATTGGAAGATGTTTTTTCCTGAAGAGCTGCAGGTTCTTCTCCAGGGACACACAACATTTGACTGGCATCTGCTGGAAAAGGTATTGCATACAAGCACAGTGTCCTTCTGCTCTATCTGCTAAGCATAAACTACTTCTGACCTGTTCTTTCACTGAGTGCATAACAGGTGGACAGAAGCTCAAAGAACTTTTTCTTTTTTTGGTTTGTGTTGATGTTCTGTTTCTAATCTACATCAGCTACAGGAATAAAGGCAAATAGGTATCAAGCTGTAACTCAGGGATTGTCATATGAATCTTTGAAAAAACAAATGAACAAGCAGATTCCAGAGGTTAAGGGGATTTGAATATCTATGAACAGGATTATAAAATTTATCAGATAAAATGTTGCTTTAAATATAAATGGAAATATTGAGGATTAACTGGCCTGTTTTATTTTTGTCTCTTTGACAGAATGTGATGTACAGACAGTATAAGAAGTTAGATCAAACCATCAGGAATTTTTGGACTGTGTTTCACAAGCTACCGGAAGAAAAAAAGAAAATGTTTCTTGGTAATGTATCAGGCATTTTAAACTTTTCATAGCCCTTTTCTTTCCCCCACCACACACATTCTAGATGGTTGCACATAAAAACTACTATAGTATAGCTCCAAACTGTAGCTTTTCAAAGTGTTTGCCCCTGCTGCTACCACATTTTCTAGGGAAAACCACAAGAAAGTAACACAGTTGCACAGGGACAGCTCTGACCCTTCTCACATCCCTTGAGGTTTGCCTAATGCATTGGACCACCCTGAAGCTTGCAGTTAGGTTATCCCTTACTTCTGTGGCTGTGTTGTTGGTCAGAGGCTGCAGTTTGTGTGAGTACACTGCGTTGATGTAAGCAGTTTACCTTTCTCAAAGGGTTGCAGAAGCTAGGTCATCCTTTCTAAAGGTAGAAGGTCAAACCTAGCCTGGCCTTTCTCATCCACTAAGTCTATAATATAAAGTAGAAGAGGGCTTGTAACTACTAAGAATTGGTAAGAGACTTTAATCTGTATTCAGGTACAGATTCAACAAAGCATAATACTTAGCTTAGGAAAATATCCGTATGTTTACACTAATTTCCCTTTGTGATTTTCATTAACATTAATTATTTTAATGATTTTCAGCTAACATTATTTTATTTTGTTTTTTAATTTGCTAACTTGTTCCTGTTTTTCTTTTTTTCATTCCTTCAGTTTTTTTGTCAGGATCTGATCGAATCACTGGCTATGGACTGGAATGTTTTAGATTTTGGATTCAAGATCCTCAAGTAGAAAATCCAGATGAGTTATCTCCCTATGCCAGTACTTGCTACCTCATTTTGTTCCTCCCCAGATATAGCAGTAAAAAAATACTCAGAAAGAAGTTGCTTTATGCCATAGAGCATAATGAAGGTTTTGGCCGTGCCTAACTCTGGGATAGAAGCACTTAAAAGCAAAAATAAGAATAGGAGTCTTTGTTCACTTGACATATTTTCTCTTAATAATTCCAATTTACTGGTTTCTACCCTGCCTTATTTTTACTGCACTTTATAAACACCTGAGTGTGTGTATTTACTGAGATTTTACATTGCTTATAAAATTGAGCTTTGACCAGATATCTCATAGTTAGATTGTAAAGTTAGGAAAGAAGAATCCCGTTTGGCACACTTCTGAGAAGCAAGCTGATAACCAAGCATATTTACATATATGTGCAGGCAGGGTCTGCACTGTTCTGGTTGTGTTAAGACAGTGAGCTCCCAGCAGCAGGGATTCTGTGATTGGTACATTTATGCATTAGCAAGCACACAACCAGGATGTGCTAAGCAGTCACCCTTGCAAAGCAAAGCTGGGGTAAGGTTTTCATCTGTGTTAATTAAGGGTTCTCTTGGGGAGCAACTAACACATTTAATGAGACTGTGAATTGAAGAAGCAGTCTGTGCTCACCTGGATATGGTCTATCATTTATCTGAGAGAAATTCTTCGGAGGATTTGATCATTCCTAGACTTTTTCAAAAGCTGTATTAATGAATTATAATGATATAAGTTTTTGTTATTTAGTGTGATAATTGTGATATTTGTCATGTTTCTTTATATCTTCTAAGGAGATGTTTCACAATTAAATCATAAAATCTTAGGCTTGCAGAACAGCACTGTCTACAGAGCCCTGTGGACATGCTGGCCAGAGGCTGGCAGGGCTTCAGGAATCTCATTGTCAAAACAGTGCAGAGCACTGGCAGGATATTAACCATGTCAGGCAGGATGTGTGTTTTCTATGTGGAGAGAGGGAGAGAAACAACAGTCATTATTTTTCAGCAGTCTTCTCTTTGGTGTGTTAAATGTGTCAGGGGACAACCACATGTAAAGAAGACTTCCACTGTCTTAAATTAAATGATGATGGATTAAATTTTCACCCCTGTAGCTGTTTTCTTCCTTCCTTATGCATCTGCCTACGTAGATAAGCATAGCAGGCAGTGTGTCTGTGTTCTCTGTCCTCCTTGGAATGGGGGGGGCCTTTCACAAGTGGAGTCAAAGGCTGATGTAAGCAAGTTTCAAAGAGATGCATTGTATATGCTGAACAAGTCAGTCTTTCCCGTGTGATGCAGAATGACATTGTTACCTACTTTAAAAAAAAAAGGCAAGCTTCCTTTTAAGTTACAGTATAGTAATTAGTAAAAAAATAAAATTCAAGCACTCACCACAAGCAGCAGGGCAGTACAGGAAAGCAGATGGCACGGGAGTGTTGATGGGAAGAGGGGAAATAGGACTTCAGAGGATGGCAGCTCCCAGCAGAGGGGAACGAGGGGACACGGCCTGCTCAGACGTAACCCCTGTCCCTCTTTACCCCCCTGGCACCAACAGGACATCACAAGGATGCTTACATCATCTGAGAAAGGCACTACTCTGGTGTATTTCTGTGGAAAGAGGGAACTGGCAGAAACCCAAGTTGTTGCTCACATCTCATGTCCGGCTGATGCTGCCACACCACCACAGATTTCTGTTTTGGCAGCTTAGCCTGCTGCTCTTCATCAGCCTGCCCCTGGCTGTTGTTTCCCCTTTTATGGTTTCCTAAGCCTCTGGTAGGACTTGGAAGTCCATAGTGATCTTCTGTGCTGTGCAAGTGCACAAAAGATGTATTCTCTTTGGAATTCAAAATAACCTACTAGAGATTAAATGATAATAGGTTTATTTAGACCCTGAAGGTATTTCCTTCTCATCATGTATGACGCAACATCACATGGGAGATTAAAGCCCAGAGTCACTTTCAAGGCTATTTTTAAGTTGTCCTAAAATAATCCCTGCTTTTATATATATATATAT
>VZSE01004306.1:1164998-1272297 GCA_013398275.1 Promerops cafer | reverse complement strand
GAGGTGATGGCGGGGTGGGGGTGGGGTGGGGGGGTTGTCATATTTGATTTTAGGTATCTGTTTTTATATGTTTTCTGTGGGGGTATCTCCATCTGAGGGCATGCGGCTGTGCACTGGAAATACTCTGCTCCTGCTTTAACTCATTTGCTGGTACACCTTATATTCTCTTGCTCTGTAACCTGGCTTACATTGAGTTGGACTGCAACGGAGGCAAAGAGAAGAAGAAAGTGGGCTTGGAGGCTTAGTGGCAGAAAGAGGCAGTAAATTCCGTCATTGTTGAGCAATGCTGGTAGAAGAAACACATTTGTTATCTGAAATCTCACAAACAAGAGGGAAGGAAAAACTTGTTTATTCATGCCCTGCCAGTTGGCAGATCTCTTTGTTTAGAGAGCATTGAGCGTTCAGTGTTGTTTGTTGCAATCGTGAAATTTACTTAGGTGACTTTCCCAGAAAGGGCGCAGAGTGGAAATGACTTTAGAATATGTTTGTGTGATTTTGAGGAGAGACTGTGCATGGCGTGAAAGCTTTTGAAAAGAGAGAGGAAAAGAGGCAAAATACATCCTGTCATGATCATACATGCAGCATTATTATTTTACCAAACCACGGGGGCTGTTTTTTCACCAAAGGGTATATACTTAGTATGTCAGCAGAACCTTATTATAGCAGAGGGTGGGTCTTCCACCCACAATAGATTTCCTCAAAATATTCCTCACAGTGTGAGGTTTTCCTAGCTCTAGCTGTGCTATGTACGTCCTTCACTGTTGTGATGATGAATTATTCCTGGAATGTTAGGGTCTGAGGATGTGGTGTTACATCTTCCCCCCTCTTTTTTATATGTGGGGAATCTCTGCAAATGACTGGCTTTACTGCATTGCATCTGTTCTTATCTCTGAATACCAAGCTGGCTGTGTTGGGATTTTTGAAGAACGGGAGTAGGTGATGTGGTTAGGTACTGCAGTTCTCGTGCTTTTTGCAATCCAAATTTTAAAAGGAACTCAGAACTTTAATCCCTAACTGATGCATTTAAGAAAATCCTCTCCCCTGAGGGTTTGCCCTCTAAAGATAAAAATTCAGCTTTCTTAAGGTGTATTGAGTTGGGCCCTAGGAATATTAATCACATAAAATTTCAGATATAAATATAAATCATATATTTAATATATACGTGTGTATGTGCAGGCACATATCTGTTAGTGCTTGCCTTCACTAGAAACTTTTTATGTAATTGTTTTAGTATGAGAAAGGTATGCAGTTTGTAGAGGTGGTTTGCAGTGGCACATGCATTTTTACTTCCTCTGCTACTGTCAAAGAAGAGTAACTGCCTTAACCGGATTGGAAACAGAGTGTGAAATTGTCATTTAAAGTCTCATTGTGTTTCAGGACACAGCTCTTACTTGAACATACAATGTATTAAGACCTCCAGTGGATTTTTTTAATGGGGAGAAAAAAACAGTCTTAAAGTCGTGGTTTTAAAAATGTCTTCAACATAAGTAAATTCACCAGGCCATTTGAAATATTTAGCTGTGCCTGTACACTCAAATTGTGAGTGACTGTGTTTTTTGCTCTGCTCTCCACTGGAAAGTGTTGGTCTGTTTCTGTGAAACTGAGCTGCACAGAGATTTATTGGCAAAATGTTTGGAAGATGGGAGTGGCACAGAGATGGCATAGTCGATAGAGATGATTTAAAAATAAACTAGTGAAAACCAGATTTTCTATGTCTGGTATAGGAATTGTTAAATATGAGGAGCTTCAGAAAATCTGGCCTCAAGCATGAATGGAGGGTTGAACTCTGAAATATCACCCTAGTGTTTATATGGATTACTGAGAGTTTGAACTCTTCCTGTTTCAAGTAGTGTCTTAGCTGGAGGAAGAACCCATCTCTTACCAATCACATCGTGTTCCCTTGCCCATTAGAAGCAAATTCTTGTGTGGAGTATGAACACAAGGAAAGTAATTAATGTATTTTTAGCATTTTTAGAAGAAACTAGCACTAGGGAAGATGACTGTAGTCTACAGGGAGCAGACTGTTTGAGGTACCCTTTTAGAAGATATCCCAAATTAATATTTAGCTCATGTGGCACAATGTCATTGTAGTTCAAGTCATATACTGGTGAAATCTTTTCAGCTCAGAGGCAGTATCTATTTATCCTAGCGGGGACGTGATCCTTGGATGCTCAGGATTGCTACTTGTGTCTTTGTAACACACAGTTCCCCTGGCTGAGAGAAATGGCAGTCCCAGATTTATGCTATTCCAGTGTCAGTTTTGAAATTATTCCCTGCCACCTTCAGGGTGTTGCTCATGCATTTTTAGTTTGGGTTTTTTTGGTGGTGTGATAGAACATGAAGTTCGCTCTAAATGTAGCTGTTTAAAGCACATGCACACACTTCAATTTTCTTGTGTCCTACAGCATTCCTATTCTTAGCATAGCCAGCATAGAGGGTATCTTCCATCAGGCTTTTGTGCTTAAGGCAACCAAATACAGAGTGTACACTGTGACTGATTTAACCAGGCAGAGCCTTGTAACCTCCTGCTTTTTCCTCTGCGGGCTTTGCAGGTGGCAGTGATGAGCACATGTGGGTGTGAATGAGTTAAATTCCTCTGTAGAGGAAGAAGGGCTGCTAGAGATAAGCGGGGTCCTGCATTATTTTGAAGCACCCAAGAAGAGATCCTAGTAAACTGTTTGTGGTGGGAAATTGCACCGCTGATGAAATACTAACTGGAAAATCCAATCCTCTGCCTTCCCCTTCCAGCTCAGTCCTGCCTCAGTGGAAGTGACCGCAGCTGACAGGCAAAGGGTAAGAGATGAACACCCGTTGCTCAGGGCTTAGATTAGGAAAGGCTTTATTGCTAATACCTAGAGCTTGAATTAGCACCAGGTCTTGGAAACAAGCTGAATGCATGTGTTTCCTGTCTGCTCAGAGTGGGAGAAGGAATCTTTGGCGCTTCAGGGGTTACCCTTTGCTTTTATATCTTGTGCTATGTTAGTAAATGCTGCTGCTGCTGCAAATTGCCTTAGCATAAAGCTTGGCATGGTGTGTCCTAAGGCTTGGTGTCTCAGATCTTTCATTTTCTAATCTTCTTTCTCCTCCCCCTTTCTCCTCCCCTTTTTTAGCAAAAAAAAAAAANNNAAAAAAAAAAAAAAAAAAAAAAAGGCAAGCTTTAGCTAGTTTCTAGTTCAATCAGAGGAGTTCTCAATGTCTTGTTAGTATAGCATGCTTAACAAATAACCAAAACCTATTGAGATTAGGAGTGTCAAAGGAGTCTTTCTAAAATCTTTCACATGCTTCTTATGGAATGCTGTTTTCTTCCCCCACCGTTTATGCATTACCATCCTGTTGTCTTTATCCAGTTCAAGCCAAGTAATTCCTTGGACCTTTTATATGGCTAAATTTTTCCCCTTCCCATGTTACCTCACTCTGAAATCCCTGACTTTCGCTTAGCACAGCACAGAAAATGACACCTGACTGCTGGCAAGTTGCATCAACGTGACCTGTCCATTGCTGTCAGGGCCAAGCTGTCAATGTGCTGCTCCACGTGAACTGCTGCTTCTTGCGTAACTTCTTGCTGCAGTTCAGGGGTGTGTGTGTGTTCAGTGTGTGGCTCGTGTTTGGTGTTTGTGTGTGTGTGTGTGTGTGCGTGCATGCACAAATTTGGGTTGCAAGACTGTGTTCAGTTGAGCAAAGTACTCCTTAATCTGTGTTTATCAGAAATAACACATTTCTGCACTGGCCGGTACACCACAAATACCTGTGTCATTCTGTTCAGGGCTAGTCTAACCACCTTGGAGGTAATTTTTAAAGATTGACTTAGAAGTGGTCCCAAATATGACACTCTAAAAGTTCAGATTTGGACCTGTTAGTCTGAAAAGCATTAAAATTGATTTGGGGCAATGTTTGATATTTGGTTTTTGAAGCAGAGTAATTTTGCAGTGTAAAGGCTCGGTCTCCTGGGTTTCAGAACATTTTTACTGCCTCACAGATGGAGATGGCCAAGGCATGAAGGTGCTGATTCAGTACCACAGCTGAGCTGTCTTGATTACTCTTTGTCTGTGTAATGGTTTACTGACAGTTCACAAACCTGACAGTCATGCAGGAAATGCCTTTTCTGGTTGTTTCCGCCTCCTGCTGTGAACAGCTGGATCTCTGTAGGATCATTTGTGGTGTACTTGCTTCATTCACACTCATTGCCCTGTCTCTCCTGTCCAGGAAGGATACATGACTTGCTGAAAAGAGAGAAAATGCTATGCTGGGGCTACTCGTCTTATGGACAACCTGGGATAGGTAGCAACCTCCAGGTCATCATTCCTGAACCACAGGTGTATGGGTTCATCCACGATAGAAATGTCAAGGAGGTGGCATGTGGAGGAAACCACTCTGTGTTCCTGTTGGAAGATGGAGAGGTGTATACCTGTGGCTTGAACACCAAAGGTCAACTGGGGCATGACTGTGAAGGAAGCAAGCCAGGTAAGTCTGCTTTTTATATGCACTTCAAACTGTCTTGAGGCTGGTGGGCTGAGAACATTAAGAAAGCTGCTTTGTGCTGATTGCTGTAGAGCTGGAGCAGCCAGCAGAGCTGATAATCGTGTCACATAACACAGTAGTGATGCTGAATAACACTAGCTGGCTCTGGAAAGCTAAAGCTGAGCAGCACGGGTGAGGAGACAGGTCTGCTCACTTTGCCTGGGAAATGCATCAAAACAGAGGCGAGCGCAGATGGTCTCAGGGCAGATTTTGTTATCTGGCATTATGTTGTCTCTTTATAAAAGAGGAGAGGCCCAATGAGTCACAAGTGTCTTCTGCTTTGTCTTTCCAATTGCACTGCATTGTTATGCCCACTCTTACTCAGCTGTTGCTGGGAATTTTTGCACTTGCACCAAAGAGTACAAGTGGATCTGTGTTGAGTAGAGTTGTGGAGAACAAACTTGTGTTTGGCCAAGAGGGTTTGTAATTTTGTTTCCCCCTTTCAGAATCCCTTGTCAACTTGTGCCTTCACTCCTTTATGCTTTCTTAATCTGAAAGAAGGTCACTTTAGTGTTGTGTTCCCCAGACTCACATGGCATCTTCATTGTGTTCTGATGGACAGAACTCATGAGTGCTGAACCACAGGCAGCTACTGCCTCTCCTTCCCAGGGCGAAGGAGTGGCTTGATTGTAAGTTGTTCTTGGAAGAAACCCTGAAGCCTTTCTTCTGGACTCTTTTGAATGTTGGCCTTCCAGTTTACCTTCCATTAACTTCTTGGGTTTGGCATGTGGTAAAGGTATTTCTGTTTCCATAGTATAAAAGTCCTGTGCTGGGGGTAATTAGAGCAGAAATTCCTCAAACTGCAGGCTACCCTCTGTAGGGCTTGGGTCTTCTCTAGTGTCACCTGTTATTGCATGATAGAGAGAGAAGGTGTGTGCAAAATAGCCACAGTTCCCCATGCAGTGTGTGCAAATCTGCCCTGACTGACCCTATTGCTCCTTTCCTCTGTCAGTGTCTTTTGTCTCTTTCTCTCAGAATGAGTTGGCAGGTGTTGGATGCTGGATGGACGGGGTGCTGGATTAGAGGAGTTGACCTTGAATCTGCCCTCTCTTGGTTTTCTTACAAGTAGTTTCTAGACAATTACTGAAAAAGATTGGGAATAGCAGGAGTGCTTAAGTCCTCTCTGTGCAGACTTGTAAATTTAGGCCCTGGAATAAATGAGATGCTTGGTAAAAGGAAGCCAAACCTAGTGAATATTCAACTCAAACTGCTGAGGATACTTCATCCTGCAAATCACCCAGCTAGCTCAAGACTAGTGTGGAGGCCACAGAAATTCAGTACTGTTTTGAGGGCTGCAAAGATACTCTGAGAAACATCTTTGGGCTACGCTGCTGTTTTACCCATAAAATTAAGCAAGCGTAAGCTGATGATGCAAATGGAGGATTCACAGCAAGTAGATCAGAGCTGGAAATGGACTTCATGAATCCTGAATGCTGAAGTGTAGACCTCTCTCATTTAGGTAATCCTGCTCTCACCTAGACCTGTAGAAGAGGGCCAGTCTGAGATTTTGAGATAGAAGTGAGAGGTTCTTTGTGTTTGATCCCAAGTACCCTTCTTCTACACCTTAAATTAGGATCTGTCCCCAAGATGTGAAACCAAGTCCCAGTTATCCTAAAGGGTTTTTTTTTCTGAAAAAGGTTCTGCAGTGCTGAGAAGCCTGTGGCCATCCCAGAGAAATGGTATTTCACACAGCATTACTGGCTGTGCCTGCAGTGGGATTTCTGCTGGCTGGGGCAGGTGGGAGGCATGTGCTGTAAAGCAAGGAACAGCTGCTCTTTTTAGCTTTTAGGTGAACAGTCACAGCAGCCTTTATGGTAAGAGTAAACTGGGGGAGAGCCCCATCACACACTCTGTGCTTTGTCTTGCAGCACTGGGAACTGTATTTCTTAGTTTTCATTTGCAAATGGGAACAAGAAGAATCAAGCCTTCCTCTTTCACCCTCACTTCCTCTGCATGGGATAAAGACAGCCTTACAGCTTCTGTGTAGAAAGGCCTGTTGAAGATGATCTTTTCTGTTTTCCATTGCTGTGGGCCTGTGGATGAAGCCATGCCTGATAGCTGATGAAGGTGGATGTGTGGGACACAGGGTCCCGAGCTGTTGGAAATGGTAGAGAAGACTGTCAGGAGGAGTCTGCGGTAGGAAATGGGAGACATGCCAGGAGCTGGGAGTCCTGGAGCTGCATCTCTCCAGCCTCTGCTGGACAGGGCAGTGTGGGCTGAGGTCTCTTGGTTTTCCTGCCCTGTGGCTTGATCCTGCCAAGCCCGTGAGGGCAGCTGGAAGTGGGTGACCTCTGCCCAGCTCTGGAAGTGAACTCCATCTCCTGATGTATGAGGCTGTGACACAATACTGATTGTCCCTTTCAGGCAGCCCCTGGGGAGCCTCCTCTGGACTTCAGAAATGCTTTCCAGGGCTTTACAGAGTGCCTTGGTTGTGTTTGAGAGTAACACGGAGACACAAAAACGTGCAGGGGGTTTTGAACCTTGTGAAGGCTGCATAGACTTCCTAGGGGTGGAGCAAACCCCTTCCTGCTGCCTAGATCTCCCCTAAGAGGAAACTCCCTTTTATTTCTCACTATTCAATTTTGCTTCTCATTCATGCTGCTCATGAAAATGTCAAACAGTGGCGCAGAATTGTTTCAGCAATTCCTCTTGGAGGAGCCCTTTAGAGGGCACCTTTTGAAATGAAAGAAAATGTGTTAATTAAAAGCTGCATTTATGGTCACATCTGCTGACCTTGTGGATGTAATGTGGAGAGGGAGATAGCAGCTGGCAAGGTGATTCTTATGCCTCTTCTCTATAGGGAACAGAAATTACTGGGGGAGTGCATGCGACTGAGAAAGCGTAAGTCAGTAGAGGTTTATTTTCTGGAAGTGCCCTTTCCTCTGGATTTTACATTGAGGTGCTAAAATTAATATTTAAGATGCCTAAGAAGCTTAGCCTAACTAAAATAGCATTCCTTTTGATGAAAAGCTAACTGCTTCTAAGTGTTTCCAGCTCCCTCCTTTGGATAATACCAGGGTGACAGGAGGTGTGGCACTCCCATGGCTCTACCTCAAGCCATTTTCTCACATTGTCACGCTGTTTACCAATTAATTTTTTCTTTGAGTTGTGGTGATTAGTGAGGTACTTGAAGAGTCCACCCCTCTTAGGGGTGGATATCTGGCTTTGTTAATACTTACATGATCGTTGTTCCTCACCTCTTTTTTTTCCTTTTCCTCCCCAAAACATCTGGAGTTTGTGTCTCTGCAATCACTTGGCAGGGATGCAGAGGGGAAGGAATGCTGTTCCAGCGTTCTCTCACCATGACCATAATTAATAAAGCTTCTGTCTGACCTGCCCTAATTTTCACTTGTGTTGTTATACGCTTGAAGTCTCCAGAGCCTCTGACCATGTCTTAGGAGAAGCAACTTGGCAATTTTGGTAGTGAAGTATTGAACCCACTGTTTCCCAAAATTAGTCTGAGTTTGCATTGATTTCCTGAAATTCATCAGAAGATAACATACATTATGTCTCTAACAGGAAGCAATAATTTTGTTCTGCAGTAGTTTTAAGAAAAAAAAATATTCTTCATAAGTATATCTAAATTTCACCTTTTTCAGTCCTGTAATTTCACTTGGATTGATTTTCTTCAGGTCTGCCATGATGTCTTGGCTCCCTGTGATGATTCTTAGATAAGTGTTTTATCTGAGTGTGCATGCTGGAGAAGAAAAGACAGGCCGAGGTACCTCAGGTAAAGGCTCTTCTGGGATCTGGGTGGAATTATAGAGGAGTGTGAAACAGCTAGCTGGTTGTTAGTAGTTTGTAAAGCTTTAAAAACCTGCTTGAGTCTGAGATGTGGAACTTGTTTTCAGCTCTAGAGATTTGTTCTGTTCAGGTCATTTGGACTTCATTTGACTTTTGCTAGTGAGAAAACCTGGGCTTTGGTAATTAGTGTCTCAAGAGAGTTACAGAACAATGTCTCAAACCAAGTTTGCCTCAAACCTTTTGTCTGGTAAGATACAGCAGACAAACCTATGATGTTTTTACAAAATTCTCTGTCTGAATGTAGATTTGCAGGGGAGCACTGCCTTTTCTGTGCATTGTGGAATCTATCTGCTCATAGCTGCTGATAGAAATATCACCATAATGTTCATTCTCTTTCAAAAAGCAGGAAAAACCACCACCAAAACAAACAAACGAAGCAACCTAGGTGATCCAGATCATCTGGATTTCTCCGAACTGAGTGGCCTTTCTTTTCAGATGTTGGTCCACTTGTCCTGAGCCTCAGCACAGGATTACAGTGGCAGAGAGCTCCGTGTTCAGGTCAGGACAGCATGCCTGTTAATCATAAACCCCAGAACAGCTGAGAATTCAGATGTGCCACCTGCTTGGAAGGACAGCCTGTGTGGATCTTCCTGTTTTAGCCTCTTCCCGGTGGGTGAGAAGTCAGCCATGAGGTCCTGGCTGGCTCTGGAGGAGAGGTGGCACGGCTTGTGTTTGTGGTGAGCAGGTTGCAGACGAAGAGCTGTGCCTGTTTATGTTTCAGCACCCATTGTAAATGTTACTTGTAAAAAAAAAAAGTAATTAAACTGGTCACCCCTTGCAGAAGTCCCCCCCTTGCAGGTGTGTTCCTTTGTACTCATCCCTCTTGCTCCTTTCATCGATCACAGGGTCTGACCAAGCTATTTCAGGTTGCTGTGCCTTCACTAGTGGCTGCAGTGGATTTGCTTTATGGAGTGTCAATTTCGGCTGAATTGATGCCATTTGGGCTTCAGAATGATTTTAAAATATTCTGTCAGAATTTAAAATTAACTTAATTTAGAAACAATTGGTATTTGGTTGAATGAGAAGTAAAGGAAGTGCTTTCCCTGAGATATCTTACATATGCCTGCATTGTGTTGAATTGGCTGGCTGAGGGATTCTAATATGCCAGATATTTATAGTGGGAGTTGTTTTAAAATTTGTGTGGTCTTGATCATGTGAACTGACTTGTGCCAGTATTTTCTGAGACTGTAGGACTAGGAGAACCTACACTGAGGAGAGAGAAGGCTCTTTAGGAGGGCCTGAACAAGTAAAAATCTGATTTCTTGACAGTAAAGAAATCTACTCAGCACGTAAAATGTCTGTAAGTGTTCTCAGATGCAGCTCTGAAGTCTTGTCTCTAAACACACATGTATTATTACAGCCACTGGATTCCTCTCTTGATTTGATTTTGCTGAGAGGAAAAAGAAGGATGAGTCCAGGGAAGCAAGATACTAGTTTTTTTACAGTCAGTATGATCTGTTGTTACAGAGGACATGAGGGACAGTTTTAATGCTTCTTTACCTCAAAAGGCAGAGCAGCAGCAAGAATGCAGCTTTTTGCCTTCTGACTGGGGGTTTGCAGGGCAATTTGGCAACCTAAACTTGTACTTAGCTCTGTTGTATTTGTTACTTGTCACTCCTTCAGAGGCTTTCTGAAGGTGCAGCTGAAGTAAAAGCCTGCAAATGATACAGAGGCTGTCTGCCTGCCTGGCTTGGAAGGAGCTTGAAACCTTGGCACAGTGTGTGGCACTAATGACTGGACCCTTTCCTGCAACCATGCTGAAGCTGGAAGATGTGTTCAAGATAAAATGGGTGGGTAGCTGTGTGTGGTGAGTCAAAGAAGAGGGCAGGGAAGAAGCTGGAGGTGATAGATGCAAGTTTTCTGAATGCCCCAACCTTTTTGTAGTCAGAATAGTTGTTTGTGCTGGACAAAAGTGATGACTTTGTTAAGCTGAGTAAGTATGGCTGAGAGTCACAGCTTCTAGGAGAGTTTTGAGTAGTTTGGTGGCTGTTGATTTTGACTCAGTTAGTTATCTTCAGACAGCCCAATATTCTTCCTTAAGCTGTATTGGAAATAAGACTTGATGTCAAAGATCTGTGTTAAACTTCTTATCAGAAATCAAGTGGTTTTGATAGCTGAAAAGAGCTCGTAAGACATGCTCATTCTCTTCAACACCTGACCTGCCTTTTAAACAGCTGCCTGCCTATAAAAACTCCCCAAAAAGGAATCTACAGATGCTCATATCTTTTCTCAGAATGCCCAGTAGATAAAATTAATATTTTTTTTAATGCTTAATAGGACCGCATTCGTTGCCTCCCTCTTTCCAGTCACCATGCTTGTTTGCAGTAACGTATTTTCAAGCAATATTTGTGAAGCTGATGGGAATGCCCTTGAAAGCAAGGGCAGAGGTGCTCTACTGAGTGTGCACTGTGCAGGTGTGGCTTTTCAGAAATGTGGCTTTGTCTTGCTCCCGTGCAAGCCACTGCAGGATTGAAATAAATGGGAACAGAGTGAGGAGCAAATCAAGCGCTTTTGAAAGTCGTATTACTTAATCAAAGCCTGGGCCTGCCACAAGTGAAACTCTCAAATGTCACAGCTTTGCAGTGTGTAGTACCAGCCCATCAAACCTGGCATCTGTGCACCCATTTCTCTGATTCCCCCTTATACTTCTGGTGTCCATCCTCAGTATGTCATGCCAAGGTTTAGTGCATCCTGCCCACCTTGGACTTGCTGCCTTGGAGCTGTGGTGTTTGCTGGGGTGGACCTTGGGGGTATATGGTGGGTACATGGTGGACCTTGGGGGTTTCTCAGTAGCCATGGACCAGCCACAGCTTCTGTGCTGCGTGCCAATGGCCAGCAAGCCTGGCTGAATGACTACCTTTACAGCTCTCTGCCATAACCTGAGGAGGAAAATGAGCTTTCTCTGGGTTTTCTGAACATATGTTTTCCCTGTGTTTCTGTAGCAACTCATGGTGTTTTATTTCTTTGAAAGAACTACCCTTACTAGTTTACCTCCAGGGTCTGAAGGTGGATTCTTCCCTCTGCCAGCTGATGCTTGCCAGACTGAAGCCCTCTGTGCCTGAGCAGCCCTTTCCAAGAGCCTGCTCCAGCTGTCTGTGCCCATTCCAGTCTGCATCTGTAGCTCTTCAGAGGGGCTGTGTCCTCTAGACAAAAGGCAGCAAAGTAGGGAGGGTTTTCTATCTGTGCCTGAGGAAGGGCTTTGCTTTCTCAGGGGAGGTGTCTGCTCACAGCTGTGAGGGGGAGTAGCTGGCAAAGCATACGTGAAGTGACACCCTGGGATGTCACGGTGGCCTCTCACTTCTTACTCTTGCATTCCTGCCTTGACATGACCAGAAACAGCCTTATAAAGTGAAGGCAGTGTTAATAACTGAGCCATCCTATCTTCTCTCAGATTTTAGGACTGTAAGTAGCTGTGCTGAATGAATGAGTGAGCAGTACCACATGTGTCGTGCAGGTAAACTATCATCTCTATAAGAATCACTAGTGTCTCTGGATGAAAGGGGACTGCGGAATCTTTTGTTGCTTGGAACTTCTCAGCCTTGACCTATGGACTGTGTTGCCACCACTGTGATTAGCCGTGTTCTGGGGGAGTGTCACCTGCTTTGGTCTGTCCTCTGTCCTTTGCTGTCTTCCCCTCACACTTATTTTTCATTCAGTGAGTCTACTTTCTGTTTACATTTCCTCCCTTGTAACCGAATTATCAGTCTTATCAGCTCCAGTGCTGCTGTTGTCTGTCTGTCTGATCAGGCTTTCCTTCCTGCACCTCTGCTTTCTGCTGCAAGTTCAGGTAAGGAAGACCTCAAGATTTGCAAACTGGACTTGTAGAACCCAGCCTTCTCAATGGATATAGTAAACTTAAGGTGTTGAAAGTCAGAGGACGTTACATTTTGATGTAAACGTTGCTTGCTCCATACTTCAAAGATTTTGCCCCATGCTAAGAGAGGTTTGAGCATGCGGTGTGCAGCCGTATGCAGGTGAGAGCAGCAGGCAGATAGCGAGGGCAGCTGCCGTATGGTGGGGATGTGGTCTCCCCATGAGGTTTGCTCTTGTAGTCTGGTGCTGAGCAGGTGCAGAGCACAGTGTTTCTCACACCCTTGTGTGCAATAGTGTCACGTCATCTGAGCACAAGATGCAACAAGAATGAAATAGAGGCACTCTGTGAAGAGCAGGAAGGTGAAATTGCAGAGCTGGTGTCAGGCAGGGCAGTTCCAGCTGTCTACGTGTTGTGTGTCTCATCTGCCTGGCCATGACAGAGACTGTAGAGTCACCAAGGTGTGTTCTTGAAACTGTCCAACAACTCTGGACTCCTCCCTGTGCACCTTCCTCTGATTTTACTGCTGACAAACCACAGCCTGCAGAGGTGGTGTGAGTGAAGCCACAGGAGCAGTTTTAGCTGACTGGGTTAGATTATGTTTTCAAAAAGCACATGACAGCTTTGCAGAGTCTCTGTTTAGTTTAAGTGGTTTAGAGAATCTGATTTCTTCATCCCACTCCAGGACTCCAGATGTTTCCCGTGACAGCTAGGAGTGTGGGATGCCTAGGTGGTCAGAGTTGAAAGTGGGCAGAGGGAAATCAGAGGGTACTTCTTGGGAGCTTTAAGGGAAAGGGGCAAAAAGGCCCCATGATTTTCCCCTCCCCAGTTACCAGTTTCCAAGTGGCAGAATCCCACTTCCACTGGGGATGATGTTATCTGGAAAAGCTGGTGAGTGTACTTGTGCTGCTACTGGTTAAATAGCTGGTATTTTACTACTAATACTGATGAAAACAGTGAATTGCTAGGACATGGAAGTTATGCTGACAAAAAAAAGGAGAAACTTTCATAAGGGGAGGGAGATATCTTCTCGTTTAGTGCACTTTCAGTTGCAAGCATTTTGATTATTGCACATTGGTTTTCTCTTTTTCCAGTTTCTTTAAAACACTTAGACTTTAATGTTCAGCTGACTTCAGTAGGACTGAAATCATGAAGCTCATCACTACCTAGAAGTAGAGCCAGGATATCTGGCTCCATATATCCATATGCAGAAACGTCTTTAGGATGTGCCATTGGAAACTGGGGAGTGAGTTGAAGTTTGCTAATTAATGTATAAAAATCCTGTCAGGGCATTTGGTAGATCCACTGTTGCTTACTTGCTTTTTGTACAGTGGCTTAGTAAAATGGTGGTGACTGAGCAGTTTGGGCCATAATGTTTTTCTGATTTTCTTGTGGTGCTTGTTGAAGTCAGTAGCAGATTTCTTTGGAGTTTTTGGCTGTTGAATCAGGCTTCCCTAAGTGCTAATGCTGTTAGTGTCACCTTGTTAGATGGTTTAATGTGTTGGTGCAATTCTTCTCCAAAAGGAGAGAACTCTGCTCCTTTCCTATAAGAATTAAGGCTTTTCAGTACTCAGCGAATAGAATGGTAATACAGGTGAAATTTAGGTCGCTGTTGGTGTCTGATTGAATATTCAGCTGCCTTGTGCATTGAAACATTGTATCTCACACTTCTGATTTTTATATCTGGGTTGCAGGATGCTCATGCATCCTCAGTGTGGATGTGGACTATATTAACAAGCACGGCAGTGCAAAGAAATTGGCTCATCTGTCCTCAGACTTGCAAGCTGCTAGCATTTAACCCAGAGGAATTTCTTACCTTAGCTTGCCTGTTTCTCTCTTCCCTGTGTTTCTACCACCATCTCTTATCTGGACAAGCTAGTAAGACATGTATTTTTGAGAATTGATGAGCACTTTCCTTGCAGACACCAGCAACCAAGATGAGCAAATGCTCTGAGTTGCTTATTGTCAAGCTGGGGAGGCAATGAAGAGTTTTGACCAGATGTCCAAGCAGACTGAAATCACTTGAAAATCTTCCAAAACACAGGTTTTTTTGCCCAGAAGTGCAGATTTTGCCACTGAAGGTGTAACCTCAGGACTGATGGTTTCTCTGTAGTTTCCAGGCAGTAGAAGCCATCTGGTGCTGTTCCTGTACATCCTGGTACACATATGGCTGAAGGATTTTGCCCTGTCCTCTAGCAAAAGCTTGTCTTGTGAGTAGCTAGAAGCTATACGTAGACAGGGTGTACCAACTCTCTGATAAAATTACTAGGAGTAGGAAAGCTAATTAATCATTCATTGCCTGTGCATTCTAATTAGAGCAGTATAAGTGAGTGCTTTGTGCTTCTAGCAGTTGCAGACACTGAAGATCCTGTATAGCTTTCCAAAGATGTAGGGGCAAAGCATGGGCCCTGTTTTATAAATGGGGAAGCTATGCACTGATTGTCAGAAAGCTGAGTTGTAGAAACATACACCACGTATCCTCAACTTTTGCTTTTGGAGTGTCCTTGCAAACCAAGAAAACACAAGAACAGTCCTGGGAAGCAAGCCTGTCACCATTCACAGATGGGCTGTCCTGAAGACATTCTGCCTTGTTCTTTACGCCAGTGTATTTTATGAAAAGATCTAACAGGGTTAAAACCAGAAAAAGTCAAACCTTGATATACCTGTTTCTGTTGAGATCCACAGGTCAAAGTGACAGAAGAGAGAAACCAAAGCTGGAACTCCAGCAGATATGAAGAACTGATTAATTACTTCGAAGCATTGGTGCTGTTTTGAGACAGCTGACAGCTTCAGGAAGGAAATACATTTCAGTGTCTACTTCTTGGAACTTACCAGTTTTTGTTTGTTTTTTGAAAGTTTTATGAGCTGTTGAAACACTGTATTGCATAACTGCTTCAGCCCTTCCCTTTTGCTTTCAGGGTTTTGTTCTGCTTAGCTTAGATAATTTTGCCTGTTAAGCCCTACTTGACTTTATTCATCAATTACACAAGACACAATACTAAGAATAAACTTGACCTTTTGTACTCTTCATCTCAGTGCAGTGATACATCTTCTCTAAGGAGTGAATAATGGTGTTGTGATGCTTTGGAAGTTAAATGCATACCAGCTGCTAAAGCATCTAATATTTTGATGTGAGGAAGGGATGGGAGGTCAACAAAGAAGTAGTTGTCAGATAGATGTTTTTGGTATCCCAGGTAATCTGAGAGTTGGTACGTTCAGTGACTTGAAAACTGACAGTGAACTGGGACCCTTGTTGGACTGCCTGGGCAGCCTGTGATCCCAGGAGAAGGCTGGCTTTTTTCTATCTCTGGAGAGAAACGTGTCTGAGCATATAAAACCTAAAACTATTTGGCATTTACATTTCTTCTTGACTTTTCAGGCAAACTACTGTTGACAGGGTCTTAGGAATGTATTGTGGTAAGGTGGGCCATACATGCACCTTTCTAAAGGCAAAGAGCTTCATCTCCAAGACAGGCATGGGTTTTTTCCTGTCTGTGGTTATCCAGCGAGTCCAGGTGGGACTGTCCTCTGTTCCATTGGTGAGCAGTGCAGTCACTGGAGGCTTTCAGTGACACAGGGCAGCCTTTTAAAACAAGTTGGTATTTATTTGTCTCTTGGGATGGCACGTAGAGCAAGGTCACATTTGTGTTGCCAAATTATACTTCAGATGGAGCCAGAGGGGACTGAAACAACCATGGATGTCTAGACCTATTGGGTGTCCTCTCAGTGTCCCAGTGTGTGAAGTCCTTGCCACAACCACATAGCTCAAGGTGCTCTTTCTCTATTTGCAGCACTACTGCAGTCAGAATTCTGTCTCCTCCAGCTCCTGATGCTAATCTTTGGTCACTAGAGTCTTCTGTCACCTCCCCAAGCTGCCTCAGTGATTCAGGGTCAGCTCCTGCAGGAAATAAGACTTACTGTGGCAAATACTGCTTTCCCAGGGAAGTGTTTTACATGCCTGCAGGCAGCAAAACAGTCTCTGCTACGGGTGCCCCAGCATCCCATATTGTCCATGTTTGCTGTTTTGTTGGACTCATGATGTCCCCTTGACTGTTTGGCAGTGTGCAGGGAGCAGCTTTGGAAGCGGGGCTGGCTGGTGACTTTGTGACCAGGAGCTCAGGAGCTCTGTGTGACAGCCAAGTCTCAGTGCACCCTTCCAGCAAGGGTCAGCTGGTGAAGCGATGGGTTCATAAATCAAAGGGTTTTCCTTGGAGAAGTGGATGGCTTTGTCCTCCTCTCCTTTTGATGGTGTGATCCTCTGCAGCAGCAGCTTTATTTCTGGACCTTCAGGCTACAGAAACACACGTGTGTGAACTCAGGTGGTGTGTCGGGCACAGTGCAGCAGGTAGTGTTTGTCTCGCTGGATGTGTGAGAGGAAGAGACCAGAGTCACGTGTGCTGCTGAGATACCTTGTCTGCTCTTTGTCATTGACCTTGATCAGCCCTTACCAGCTGCTGGTTGTTCAGAGCTCTCAGACAAAAATAGGTTCTCTCATTTATATATATATGTAAATGAACATAAACTAGACTGCCAAGCAGTGCTATAGTTGGGTGCTTGTGGGCCCAAGTGGGAAGCTGTGTGTCTAAATTGAGTTGCCACCCTCAAACCTGGCTGTGTCTCTGCACTAGCAGTGGGACTGGGTGCAGTCAGTGCTGCTGGAAAGAGCTGCAGGACCAAGGGTGTCACTGGGTGGCAGGTCTCAAGCCCTCCTAAGATGTTTGTGTGCTTGTTACCTGTAAACTGCACCTCTGTTGCCATTAAGTATTTTGAGTGAAATGAAGCACATGGTCAGGTGTCATTTTCCTTGGCTAGAATACGTATTTAAATAGTTGTCACCTTTTTGTTCAATAACATGCATTAGGGTCCTCATTTTCTCATTCTCAGACACAAAAGTCAAGCCCTCCTAGGGGCACCTTTTTCTACACTCATTTAAGACATGTAGCTTAATTGGTAAGCAGGTTTTGGTGCTAAGTGTGTTAATGATTTCTGGATGCCTGTGATGTGGGTATCATTTTCATGCAATGACATGTAATGACCCTTTCCTCTCATGTCCCAGGCAAGTGGGATTTCAGTAATACTGATTGCTGCCTTGAAGCTTACAGGGTGAAATCTTTTTTCATCTACCTGGAACACTTGTATTTGTTCAGGGAAGAAAAAAGAAAAGCAACTTTGCTGTCTGGCCTGCAGGGAGCTTTGCCATCAGTTGTGTGGTATTTACAATGTTTTATTGAAAAACAAGACTTTTTTTCGTGCTCATTTGTAAAAATTGTGTAATGAGTAAGATTTGGTTATAGATGTTGTTAGGGTAGTTGTCAAACCTGCCTCAGTTGCCTACACATGATGTAATTATGAAAAGTCAGTTGTGGGTTGTCTTCCAGAGGACTTGAGTGATGATTTTTTTTTTTTTAATTTTTATTCCTTCATCTCATTTTGCTTCCTTTATATGGTATTTTTGTTTATAAGTGTTTGACAGTGGTAGTAATAGGTTGATAGGTTCAAACTTGTTCCAAGATTAGCACGGAGGGTGTTGTAACACATACACATCAAGCAATAAATTAAGGTGTGGTGGATGGGTTGTGGATGATACCCAGTTTTGTGGATGACTCATCTTCACTGGACATGAGAGCTGTGCAAGGTCAAATATGTTTTACAGGGTCTGCTGTCTTCTCAGTGTTGTATGATCCCTGAATCAAAACTGAGTGGGGAGACCTCAAATCTGGGATGTCTGTTCCTGAGTAACCGGATAGGTTTTCCTGTGTCTCTGAGGCTGGCTGTCATTGTGCTTGAGGCATGTACTTCTGTGGTCTTCAAACCAGGCTTTCAGAAGAGCTCAGCAGTGACACGTTTTCAGTAAACCTGGTGGTTTTTTCTCCTGTAGGACGTGTTTTAAAACTGAATTGGGGATCAGCGCACTCACCTGAATGGTTTGCGTGCGGACTTGCCCAGAGCTGGTGTCCGTGTGTCGCGGTGAGATGAGCGCTGTGACCAGAGACGTTTTCCCTGTGACCAGAGACGTTTTCCCTGTGTTTCCCCCAGAGCAAATCGGGGCGCTGGCCGGGCAGCACATCGTGCACGTGGCCTGTGGGGAGTCGCACAGCGTGGCCCTCAGCGACCAGGGCCAGCTCTTCTCCTGGGGCGCCGGCAGCGACGGGCAGCTGGGGCTCACCACTATAGAAGATGCAGTGACAGTACCAAGGTAGGCATTTACCAGGGTCAGCTTTCCTCAGGGAAGCTCCTGGGAGGTGGTGCATCAAGGGTTGCTCACCTTGGGAGGGTTACTTTCTCTCAGCGTGGCAGGAATAGGGTACTTCTCACGTGTGGATGAAAGTGATTCCTTCTCCTTTTCACTGCTGTTCTGGTGCTCCCTGAGCACTGCAAGTCCTCAGGAGGTTTGGACAGAACAGACCTTCTGCCCATGGATGGCTGAGGTGTGGAAAAGAAAATCAGAGCATGCTTAGCTTCCTCCATGAAAAATGCCACAATGTTTTGTGCAGAAAAAGGAGGTGCATGAAAGAGTACTTAAAAACAGAAGTGCTTCATGGTTTGTATTTCATGGTGTTGACAGATGCAGTCTCTCATTTGTTCTGCCACTGCAGATCCAGTGCAGAGCAGAAGTTTGGGATGTGTCTACAGGATGGCTGTCACTGTCGAAACAGTATTTAAAGGAAGAGTTTCAATCACAAAAGATTAATGTTTGAGCTGAAGGGCTCTATGGGAAGGCAGTCCTTAGCTTGCATGTGGTTCTGATAAAACACAGAGAGAGGCTCGCATAGCAATGTGATAGTGCCATTTTAAAAATAACATTTTTGTGGAATAACTTGAACCTTTGACATGCATTTCTCTGTACAAAGCACTGAAGAGGGTTTGGTGCTGTAACTCACTGGAACTGCAAGGCCCATAGCAGCATGAAAAATGTCAGTGCCTGAAAAAGAATAGTGAAAGAATAGCAAGAACCAGCTATTTTCACCATTTCCAGATGGTTGGATTCAGTGTTATAGAAGGAAATGTAGCTGAGTTACTAGTCAAGTGTTTAGAGGTCTCCACAGATTTGCATCTATTACATATGGATCTGTATTGCCTTCAAGACACTGTTCCTCAGTCTCGAAACCATAGATTTTGTGTATATATACAACAAATATCTAAGTGGTAATTTTTATCTAAGGTGAGACCATGTTCGTGGACACTTACTTTAAAATCGTGTCATCATCTTTAGGTTGATAAAGAAATTGAACCAACAGACGATACTGCAGGTTTCCTGTGGAAATTGGCATTGCCTGGCTCTGGCAGCAGGTACTGTAACATCCGTCATTAATTACCAGAATTTGTGCTGTTAGTTTGCACAGTGTCCAAGACTGCATATTTCTGCATAATAAATCAAGGACATCCCATGTTCTGACTGCTTTTGGGCCAAATGGGGTGCTCTAAAGTGGATCAGGTACCATGAATATTGAGGAAGAGCTTTGCCAATACTGTGAGGAAAGAAACATAACACACAGACCACCCACTGTCTCACTGGTGAATGATGGCAGGAATACTTGAAAGCTTTCCATCTTGATGTAGAATGTGTGTAATTAATTTCTTTGTGTTGAAATTTTCCTTGGCTGTTACTCTTTTGTGTGAAATGTGGACAGTTTTTTGTTGCACTGTTTGTTACAGCAGTTGTATTTTGTATTTTGGACTTAGTTGCTTGTGTGTTTATTTGCCTGGTGGCTTCAGGCCATGTTTTTTTTTGGTTTTTTTTTAGCAAAGAATGTCTCTCTTGATTTTTGCTTTTTTCTTTTCATCATGAGGCTTGTGTGGGAGCGAAGCCTCCAGAACTGTTTCTTTTTAATTTTGGCAAACTTGCTTTTCTGTTGGCTAACTTTCACCCACCATTCTCTTTCTTTCCTTGTTTCAGATGGCCAGTTCTTCACATGGGGGCAGAACAGCTATGGTCAGCTGGGCTTGGGCAAAGAATGTCCCTCCCAAGCCAGTCCACAGCGTGTCAAGTCTCTAGATGGGATCCCTTTGGCTCAGGTTGCTGCAGGTGGAGCCCACAGTTTTGCCCTTTCTCTCTCTGGAGCTGTGTTTGGCTGGGGGAAGAACAGCTCAGGACAGCTGGGACTAAGTGATGAACGAGGTATGAAAATTATGCTCCTAGGTGAAAGAAGGGTAGACTCCTTTGGCCTGGTGTCTGGTGTTGCATTGACAGTGTATTTTTACTGAGTGGGTCTGTAACACTCAGCAGCTCCTCCTGGGACGAGATGGCAGAGAAAGTCTCTGTCTTTACAGGCTTTTCATACTTAGTAGAAACAGAAACATGTTTTTTTTCCCCCTTGTAGATGTTAATTTAAGTGAGGAGGGTTAAAAAGAGAGGTCTTTCAAGTGTGAGTGTCAACATGCAAATACCAAAGAAAGTGCTCATATTCTTTCTCCCTGTTCTCGAAAATATTTTGCCCCTGTGTTGTTTGAAGTTGGTTGGAGCAAAGGCTTTCCCTGCAGAACAGCAGGCTGAACCAATCTCCTTATTTCCCAATATGATTTTGACTGGTGAGCATCTCTGTGCTACAAAATGATGGCAACACTGAATATCCCAGTATTGTAAAATGCTGTGTAATTTATTTGTTGCACAGTTTACCAGACACATGGGGCCAATGGTAGTTTTCTCAGGTGCTAGTCTGAAAAACCCAGATCTGTTCTGCTTGTTGTTCACACACTCTTAACTTCTTGGGGTAAAACAAGTGAATGGAAGATTTTCTTTGGAGCTTTCAATCAACCTCCCTATTGCTTTCTGCATGATTTCTGAGCAGATTTAAGTATCTAGGCAAGTTACTGAGTGTAGATGTCATACCTAGCATGCACCTAGATACTCTGTACTGTCTGTAAAGTAGGGCTGATCTAATAGAAGAGTGGCAGTGTCCTTTCCATGTAGATTGGCAGATAAATGCTTCTAATTAAAACAGAGCTGCAGTTTACACATGAGAGGCTTACACTGACACGGGGCTAATCTTAGATGAACAGAAAAGGCATCAGCCTGTGGGATGGTGCTGGCCAGGGATCATATTCTGCTTCCCCCTCAGTGCCTGGCATTGTAGTAAATATGTGGTATTTATGGTAAGTGAATCATGGTAAGACAGTGTGAATTATACTTGTCAAACATGAACAGCAAGGTCTGCAAACATGGGTATTCTGCAGCACTGTTATTATTAACAATTATGCTGTAGAGAGAAGAAGTGTCATTCCTGTGAAAAGAAAGATCAGAGGGCTAAAATACAGAAAAAAGTAAACCAAAAATGTGCTCTCAATTCTAAACTCATGGAAATGTGACTGTTTTTCTCTCACTACCCAGTAAAAAAGCACCTTACAAATCCTTAGGTGAGAATCTTAAGAAATGGGTAACTTCTCCGGGTAGGAACCTGACTTTTAGTTGTTACGAAATAAGCAGCTGCTCCCCTTAATATCTAATTGTTTTGGGGTGCCTACTGCTCCTTGAAGTGCTTAGCTTTTATTTTTACTGTATTCATCCCTGGGAGACAGACTTTTAATGATTAGAGGTGGCAGAGTGAAGGAGGAAAGCATCACTTAATGATTGGTGGTGATTAGCCTTTGCAAGTAGGAGGATCTTCTGCTTAAAGGATGACAACAGAAGGAAAGCTGTGTATTTAAATACTGTGTATTTAAATGCACATTGGGATTCAGCTTACCATGTGTCTTGCACAAGTGTCTCCCACGTGCCAGGGTTGTTCTATATGGAAAAGGTCTAAGTAAGTTTTTGGAAACAAAATTTGCAGTCATCCCTGAGGAGTCTGAAATGGAGCATGAAGCTGAAGGTGGGTGTATCTACGCTGCTCTCACCATATCTCCCAAACAGCAAATGCATGTTGAATTTATGCAATATAATCAACATGTGGTCTCTTGTTCTGGACGTTCTTGTTTGAGTCACTCAAGTCTTTTAAGAATTCAAGGGGAAAAGCTACAGTTAAGTACTCAAGGACATGTGGGGCCTTTTTCTCCACAGTTGTTAAAGTTTCCCTTGAGCTCATAGACCACGTCTGAAAATCAGACTGACAGTGCTTTTCTTGGACATGCAGGTTTGTGTTTATGAAACAGCTGCTTTATTTCCTTTGACTTCCTTGCAGACCGAGAGTCCCCGTGTCACGTGAAGCTGTTGCGGTCTCAGAAGGTTGTTTACATCAGCTGTGGAGAGGAACACACAGCAGTCCTGACCAAGGTAAAGATGCTGACCTGGGAACCCTGGCCACTGTCTCACCTGCCCAATGGTTTCAGAGTAGTTTTCTGTGTAATGGTAGAAAAACACAGATTGACTTACTGTGTTCCTTCTGACCCCAGTAAAAGAAACGAAGTGGGAAGTATAGCCTAATTATTTATTCTGAGATTCATTGCCAACACAATCCTTTGCTGGTTTTGAAGATGAAGATGTCAATAATCCACGGCAATGAATAGCAAAATTCAGGTGAATCACATAAAAAGATTAGCTTTGGGAGGAAATAAAATTAACAAACACACATCGAAAGGAGTGCAAATAGCATTTTGTTGGAAAATAGAGTAATGCTGTGCATCAGAATAAGATGGAAGCTAAAATGAATTAGTGTTTAAATTTAACAGTAGTAGTCACAACATTTACAAGAGGTTTTCAGTTCCAAACCTGCTGCTTCCAAGTGTTGTATAATTTAGTGGCCAGAGGACAGGGCTAGTGTTTGAAAGAGAGCAGCTCAGTTCTTGCCCGGGCTCTGCCACTTTGTAGGTGTTGCTTCCTGTTTTGGAGCCTCAGTGTTTTCCACTGTAAAATGAATTAAACAACTGAGTTTGGGATTCCTGTGGGAAAAATATCATTGTAGAAAACTACTTCTGTAGGAGCTTGTCTAGTGTAGAGATACCTGAAGATAATTCTGTTAGTTTCTGATGGGTGGCAAGGTAGCTTATTTGAAAGCTGCGTTAGCAGAGCCCAAGTTTCTTTTCTGAATCCTTTGAAAACCCCCATCAGTCTCTGCCTAAGCTTTGGGGTCATACTGAAACTGGAGTCAGAGAGATCCTGCTGGGCTATGGGTCCCTAAATGGTGACTCTGCTGTTTGATTTGCTAACAGAGTGGAGGGGTGTTCACCTTCGGTGCAGGTTCCTGCGGGCAACTGGGCCATGACTCCATGAATGATGAGGTGAACCCCCGAAGAGTTCTTGAGCTCATGGGCAGTGAAGTATCCCAGATTGCATGTGGCAGGTGAGTCCTGTGTGCAGTCAGAAACCTTTCTTTGGTGGAGGTTAATGCTGATACTGAATCATGCAAATAGGGGGAAATAGTCCTGCTTCTGCATTCTGTGTATGAAAGCTAAATGAATTTAAATCTTACTTTCCATGAGAATTTTAAGACCCTCTAAACGAGATGTTTTTTTAATTGGGGTTGTACCTGCGCTCTAACCTGTAAAAGATACCTTCCCAACTTAGTAATTCAGCAAGACTTTAGAGCAGAAGCCTCTTTGGTCACAAGTTTCCAGCCTCTTTAATGTAAAGTGAGTTAGCAGCACTGGTGCTGTGTTGTTGCCTTTCAGACTGTACAGGCTTAGCAAATCACTAAGCTGATACTGTGTGCCTGATACCAGCTGCGTGTCTGCACGAGCTGCTCTTTGTCACTTCCACCTAAAGGGCTCCATCCCATAAACTGGTGCCATCAGGTGGCAAAAACTGAGCATTGGTGCCCGTGTAAAGGTGCTGCTTGGCACCAGCTTCTGGCCTGGGAGAAGTGAGAGTAAGTTCTAGGCTGCATTTGGTTTGGTTGTTGGGAGGTTTTTTTTGTTTGGTTTTGGTCTTTTTTTTAAAATTTATTGTTAAACAAGGCCCAAACTCTGTACCCATCTCTTACAGACATCACACTTTAGCCTTTGTGCCTTCTTCAGGAATGATCTATGCATTTGGCTGTGGAACAAGAGGCCAGCTGGGAACAGGGCACACTTGCAATGTAAAGTGTCCCTCTCCTGTCAAGGGTCACTGGGCAGCTCATAATGGGCAACTCTCAGGGAAACCTGGTATGTACTGTGCTCCATTTGAAATGGCAAATGGACATAAATAATTTCATCCATGGCTGTCTAAAGACAACACTGTTATGTGAAATTTCTGGAAATACCAAAAGAAACCCATCCTATTGTCCCAAATGCACCGTGGTAATTTCTGGGTGACCTTTTGCTCTCTCTGTTAATGTGTGCCATCTCCCTTTCTCTTTTTATGGCAGAGCTCAGCATTTGGCAATCTTGAGACTCGATGAAATTGTACTAATGCTGTGTTCCAAAGGCTTTGTTCTCTCTTTAGAGCCCCTATTGCAGTTAAAAAATGACAACCTTTCCCTTCTGTATACCTCTCATGAAGGTGCTACAGTGCTTGAGTTCCAGCTGATTTCAGCAGGGCCTTCAAAGGACCCAGGTGCTCCTTGTAGTTGTACTGGCAGTGCAGATGGGAGGGGAGGAAGTACAAGTAGGGTCTTGCATTCATCAGCCTCTAACACAACTGTGTCTTTCTCGAACAGATGCCTGTAAATACCACATTGTTAAACATATCTTCTCTGGAGGAGACCAAACATTTGTGCTTTGCTCCAAATACGAGGTAAACCAAATGAAGTATCTTTCCAAGTCTTCTCCCGTGTCCCGGCATTCACAACACAGCTTTTGTTTTTGCTAAAATCTTCTGAAATGGAAGTGTTGCTTTGGACTCCATTCTGCCTTACAAACCTTACCAGCTCTGACAGTTGTTACAGGGATTTACAACTTCAGTGGCTGAAAGTTGCCTTTCTTTAGAGGCACATCAAAGCCATTGGGAAGATGCTGATTCCAGTTTAATCAGCAGGGAGGGGAATCCAGTCTTTGCAGATTGGAAGCGAGGGGCTTCCACCTGTGGCACTGGCTTCTGCACGGTTGGTGTGTAGGGCCATCAGCCACCTGCAATGGGATTTTGTCAGTCAGTGCTGGATGGAGGGCTGAATGCTGAATTGGTTTTCCCGCTTCTGTCTTCTTTTTTCTTTCAAGAGGTGTTTGGGATAAACTTTTGAGGCATGGAAATAGGCCTAAAATAACTGTACTAAGCCTGTAGTTATATATGACAGTATTTACGAGGGCTTTGGTACATCTAGGAAATTATATTTTGATTTTTTATTTCCCTCTTTTTAAAATGTATTTGAGGATCTTTTTTTCCCCTCAAACTTTTTCATACCTTCCCTTTTGGACTTCTTAGTAACGCCACAAAACTTCTAACCAAACCTTTTCAGAGACCACACTAAGGAAGCTATCAGTTATTTATTAAAACAGAGATTATGGATAGGAAGGAATTGTTTTACAAGCCTTGTCTTTGCTGAAATCTGTATCTTCTCACAGAATTCCTTGCCTGCTGATGATTTCCGGACCATAAATGAAACACGTTACACCTGTTTAATAAATGATGAAACTATAGATGTCTGGAGGCAAAAGCTTTTAGAAAAGAACAGTTCTAATTCTGTCAAGTAGGTATTGTGGCACTGGACAAGCCTTTTGTTGAAAGTTCTATTTAAATAATTTTGTTGGCTTCCGTGCCACGCTTTCACTTGAAATTTAGCAACCTTTTCAAGTGTGGTTCTTGGTCGTTTCCAAGGGGAGGAGTTGCCAGTCACAAGGCCACCAGGTGAGAGCTTCTGAGCAAAACCAGAGGAATTTGAGGCTGCCTCAGCGTTTCAGGTGGTGGGTGGGAACAGTGTCCTGCACTGTGTGCTTAAAATTTGTGAAAAGCAGCAAGAACTTGTGAGCAGACTGATTAAGTTCTTTCCCCAGTGTACCTGCCATGAGAAGGGCAGAATAGGTGGAAAGGAGGCACTACTTCCTCCTTTCAAAGAGGGGCCTTACATGATCCTGAATGAAGTCTTGCCCTCTGTGCCTCTAAAGGGGTTATCCTGACATTGTTTCCCATAAAAGGAAGGGAAGAGAGATGAAGAGATTTACTGAGGCATCCATTCATAACCTGTATCTCTGTTATCTTTTGTCTTCCTGCTGCAAACAGTAATGTTGTTCAGATACTGTCCTCAGCTGCCTGCTGGAATGGAAGCTTCTTGGAGAAGAAGTAAGTGCCAAATTTCCAGATGTATGGCTTTCCCTTGATGCAGACTGGAGTCCCTTTGCTTCACTCACTACTGCAGTGGGATTTGATTTTTTGATCAGGCAGGAGATGAGGGCAGAGGATGTCCCCTAAGGGGGTGGGGTGGTCAGAGCTGGGTAGGGAAGGCAAATGGTCTAAGAGAGTGCATGGTGAGTGTACTGTAAGTGGCACAGATTTCTTGGAGTTGCCACAGCTGTTACTCTTCCTTGTGAAACAGATTCCAACATCTTTAAAGAGAGGGATAGGAATAGGACATTAAGGGAAATTAGGATGCCAGGTATCTGAATAGTCTCTTTCCCAGCTGAGCTAGCTGGTACATGTGAAAGTATACTTCCACACAGGCTGCTCTTGAACATACATCAGGGGCAACATGGAAGTGCTTTCCTTTTAGGTGACATCACATGTGGAAAGTTTTGTGCTCCTGCTTACAGAAGGAGGAATTTCAAACGGGTGTAACCCACAATAGGTGGCGACAAGGTTGTAGGACACATAGCTGAATCAAAGACTGTGGGTTGGGAAGGCTTGTGTTGACTGTGTCTGTAAATGTTGAGGAGGTAAGAGCATAAGATGAGGAGGAGGAGGAGAAATTTTTCTGGTGATGAGATGAGTAAATGACCTGTAACTAGGTGAAGAAACACTTACTTAACTCTGACTAATCTTTGCGTAATACATTCCAAGAGCAACTTGAAAAAGAAGATAGTTAGCTAATTATTCTGGTGTTTTTCTGCTTGTCCAGTAGTTTCTTCTCTAGTGTTATGACATGTTATTGCATCAGGAGAGTTGTGTCATGTTGGTTTCAAACCCTTGTTTAGGTATTCAAGTTGCTGAGTCGCTTTAAATAGTCTCACATCTCCTTTGAATGTGGAAATGAGTGGAGTTTATGGCTTCATCAGGCAAATACAGTTCTTCTTCCACTTCAGTGGTGTCTTGGCTAGTGCAGGACTTAACTTCTACAGAAAATCTTTGACCAAATGAATGATAAATTCTGAAGCCTTAAATGAGGCTGTATTTAACTATGCACCTTTATACATGAAGTCTCATGTCAAGGTGCACTTGATAGAAATACCCCAGTGCATCCCTCCCGTGTCCTGAGGCCACGTAGGCCTGTTTGTGTCACAGGATTAGGTGGGGGAGCAGCTTTTCCATGGCTGTGTGCCCGAGCACACCCAGCACTGCCTTTGCAGAGCACAGCCCCAAGTGCTCCGTGCCACGGCGTGTCTCTGGGGAGCTGTTCCCAGCCTGGAGCCTGTGCTGTTGTGGGATTTGCCATTCTGCTGCAGCAGGCTGTGTTTAGCTCCTCATGTTGTTACAGTCACACCCTCAAAGTGACAAATGCATCCTGTCTTTAGTAGCTGCCTTCCCCTTCAGAGTGTCTGGTACAGTGCTCTTAAGTCAGTGAAGGAGTCCTGGGGACAACAAAGACTTTGATGAAGTGTTTCTCTGCAGGAATCCCAGCCCCAACCCAGGCATGGAGGAATTTGGAAGGGACAGTCTTTGTTGCTAGCCTTGTGAATTCTCTAGTGGTCATTTCTCTATTGCTTGCTCTCAGGCCATGTCAATACACAGGTAATGGGGTCTCTTCCTTAAACTTATGCCTGTCTGTGATTTCTTTTTTAAAGAATCGATGAACATTTTAAAACCAGTCCAAAGATCCCAGGGATTGATCTGAACTCCACGAGAGTGCTGTTTGAGAAGCTGATGAACTCTCAGCACTCCATTCTCCTAGAGCAGGTATTGCACTTCTGAGATTTGGATATTCAGAGGGGAAATTAGGGCTTTGTCCCTCTCTAATGTGCAAGTACTAGCAACATCGTTGGGCAAAGGTTGCACTGGAAATCTAAAAGCCAGACACTTCATGGTACTTCTCCTTTGACCTGAGCTGATTTTGACCTCCTCAGAATGCGTCTCCAAGGCTTTTATTTAAAAACAAGTTTTATCTCATGGCATTTCATACTCGAATGTCTGCTGAAATAAACTCTGTGTATGTTGTATTTGTAATTATTATGTGTCTGTCAGGAGTTGAGTACTTCATGGTTGTGTAATTTATTCTAACTCAGAGAATTTTTTTCACAAGTGCAGAGCTGTGGGATAAAAGCATACATGTTCCCCTTGCCACTTTTAGCTATAATATTTATAGCTTTGGGTTTTTTCATTCTGGGTTTGACTTTTAAAACAGGGTTTTGCCATTTCATCAGCCCTTCAACATTGTCTACATTGTAGGTGCTCTATCACCCAGGATAAATTGGTTTTTTTTTGTTTTGTTTTCTCTCTAGATACTGAAGAGCTTTGAAAGCTTTTTAATTCCTCAGCTGTCCAGCTCTCCACCAGATGTTGAGGCAATGAGGATCTATCTGATTCTCCCAGAATTCCCACCATTCCAAGACTCCAAGTATTACATCTCCCTAACACTTCCTTTAGCAATGGCTATTTTGCGCCTGGATACCAACCCCAGCAAAGTCCTTGGTAAGTGTCATTTAAGAATTGTTTTTATTTAGAAGTAAAATATAATTTCAAAGAACACTTACTAGGGAGGTTAATCTAATTTAACTTATCTAGTTTACCTACATTCAGAGATTCAGATCCAGATAAATTTGCATTCCTTTACAGAAACATAGATTTTTGTATTTAATGAAGATTAAATTATCTTATTCTCTTAAATTTGATCAGCTGTTGATCACTTTAGAATATCTTTTCTGCATAAGGTAAAAAAAGAATACTAAATATAATATTAAATTATTTTGTCCTCTATAAGATGCAGACAAACCTTGGTCTGTGCCTAAGCTGAACACTTAAACTCTTCTCCCACTTCTGACTCTTTTAATTTCTAATACATTTTCCTCTGAGCTTATTTTAAACTGAACAGAACATATGCTGCTTAATGATTTTTACTCACATTTCTTAAGCTACTGCTGTTCTTGTTATCTTGCTCTGCTTCTTAAGGCTGTCTTGTACTAAACCTGATAATATCATGTAAAATGCTATGTGGTGCATTCTGACCTCCAAAAGAATCCTAGGCTCCAGCTTTTACATTGCAGGTGATTGTTTCTAGGAAAGAAGCTAATAGTCAGGGTCCCTTCAGGGGAAAGTAAGGGTTTCCTGTCCTTGGCAGGAAAGCAATCAGCCTCTCTAAAGAGGGGGAGTTAATCCTTTAGTGCAGATGTGCCAGGAGACACACTCTGACCCCTGCTAGAAAAGTATGTGGTGCTACAGAGAATTGCCCAGACACCTCTTTCCTTGTCACTCCTGAGAGACAGATGTTTGCCACAAGATCACAGTATTCTGAATGCCAGATACCTGAAACAGTATCTTTAGTTCAAGACTGAAAAACTTCAAATTCAGGCTCTCTGATCAGAGTCTGGGCTGGGTAATGACTGGTGTGGCTGGATGAAAGTGGAAAGGCTGGAGCTTTTTAGTTTCTGCTATGTAGATGACTCTGCCTCACTTTCCTGTTGCTAGGGCAGGAATAGGGAAGTTTTTTGAAAGAGTCTTCAGGTGTATTCCTCTTTTTTTCAGTTATAACCCCT
Organism: Promerops cafer; assembly: GCA_013398275.1. Classification (NCBI taxonomy): domain Eukaryota; kingdom Metazoa; phylum Chordata; class Aves; order Passeriformes; family Nectariniidae; genus Promerops; species Promerops cafer. Next base: position 1,242,536 of record VZSE01004306.1, on the reverse strand, counting down.
TTAGGGGATACTCTGGCCTTTGATTAAGGTTTATATTGATGTCCTCTGCTTTCCAGATAACTGGTGGTCTCAGGTGTGCCCAAGATACTTCCTCAGGCTTGTGGACCTCTATAAAGCTGCAGTGGTTTACCTCCTCAGTGGAAGGAAGACGCTGCTGATCCCAGTCCTGTTCAGCAGCTACATTACAGCTGCTCTCAGGCTTCTGGAGAAGCTCCACAAGGTGAGAGGAAAGCCTGGGCATGTGTTGGCTCGAGATGATTCAGTCTTGTCTGCCCTTTGCCACTCGTGAGGTGTCCGTCCAGTCACAGCCTGGGAAGGATGTTAGTGGCTTTCCTAAGTCCAGGGTTCTTGAAGATTGTTCATTCCTGTCTCAAAGACCAGAAATAAAGTTACCCTAAAGAATGGCATCACAAACACCTGTCCCTTGACGGTCTCTGCTCTCACTGTGTTATTGCTGGGTGGTCAGGGTGAGGAGGAGAGGGAACTAAGGTTGTAAAGAGGTTCTATTTGATTCTTCTTGGTTTGCACCAAAATATAAGAGATTGTGTATTGTTTGCAGAACATTCTGGGTCCTTCTGTTGCAAGCTGCTATAACTGAATTTATGAAAGCAAACCTGAAAAATGCTGAAAATATGTTAAAATATGTCAAATATTTCCACCTGTTCTTTTTACTAGGTGAATCAGAAGGTTAAACACGTGGAATATGATAAGTTTTATATCCCTGAGATTTCCAGCTTGGTGGACATTCAGGAGGATTATCTCATGTGGTTTTTGCACCAGGCTGGAATGGTAAGAGGCTTTATGTATAGTCATGAAATAGCTGTCCGTGTTTGTGTCTCTGGCTGTAGATCTGTATTTCCAATATTCTTAATGAGAGTGTAATGTATTCAGTATAGGAGCTTCTATATGTTAAATATCTCAGATCTGAGTGCTTTACAAAATTGGCTTAAAAATAAAAAGGCTGTTGAAAGAGTTGGAGCTAGCAATATTTATCCAAAGCTTGTAAGAGTCTTTGTGATTGTTCATGTGAATTTCATTCAGTTTTTGCACAAGGGGATTAATTCAGTCACTGGATCCTTTTAATGTAATCAAGACCTCAGGAGCCAAGTCCTGTATTCTAAAATTATAATTTTTGCCCTTTACTTCTGCTGTTTAGGCAGGTATTGTGAATAATGTAGCCAGTGATGTTAAAATGTTGCTCTGTAAGAGGAGGCAGTGTGGCGTTCTGGCTAGGGGACTGAACCAAGCCTCAAGAGATGTGGGTTCTATTCCTGGCTCTTCCAGTAACCTGCTGGGTGATCTTGGGTAAGACCCTTCACCTCTTTTATGTCTCACTTTCCCATCTGTAAGAAAGGAGATAACTAAACTGAGGGCTGGAATATGCTGTGTGGGAACCCAGTGAGATTATTTAATTGTAGCAAGGAAAGGGATCTCAAGTGTAAAAAAACACCAAAAAACATCTGCCAGGGGATGCTGCAAGAGTAAAACCTGACTGTAGTGATAACTTTTGTGTGTGTTTTCATGGGCTTTGTGAGTGTTGTGTGTGCTGTGTCCCCACCCTTTAACTTCCCATCATTTAGATTGTGCTGCTGTGTGCTCACTAAAGTGAGCAGAACAATGAAGTACTGACTTAAATTTATGTAAAGGATAGTTAAAAATGTGTCAATATGGCTAATGATGAGTAGTTTGCATTGCAGGGATGTTCTTGTATCACCATGCAGAGGCCTTATGGTCTCTCCTGTCGTCTCATATGGTTTCTGCCTTTGTTACTCTTCATAAGAGCAAGTTTCACCCATGGCAGACTAACACAGGATTCTGTGCCAGTCAGTCCTCTTAGTAATGTTTGATGTTCATGTTTTGAATTAGACTTGTGCATTTTCTTGAGAAGGAAGTTCCCATGCTTTTCTTTAAGAGGAAGAAAAATGGGTTGTTGGTTCCAAAGGAGGAAAATTTACTAAACCCTAAATGAGGACAGTCACCTTTGGACTAGTCCATCCAAAAAACCCATGAGACACAAAATTGAAAGAGTAAAAGATTTTCATATTTCTTTTTTTCTTTCACAGAAAGTAAGGCCATCCATCATGCAGGTAAGAAAATAGTTTGTCAAGACTCTTATTTCAAGAAGTGCTTTGGAAGCTGTGGATAGGAACAAATCTTGCCTGTCTTTCTTGCAGGATGCTGTGACTCTCTGCTCTTACCCTTTCATCTTTGATGCTCAAGCTAAGACCAAGATGTTACAGACAGATGCAGAATTACAGATGCAGGTAATCATTCTCTCTCCCAATTTTCCTGACACATTTCTTTTTCTCTCATTGCCTTTTGCAATGGTGCCTACATGGAAGGGGTGTTAACTGGGAACTGGTATGTGCAACACTATTTTCTCCATGATACAGGAGAGCAGTGTAGCTGGAGAATCTCTTTGCCCTGGATATTGCAGAGGCAGTGCTCGGTGTCTTTCCCTTCAAAATGTTTGTCTGGCAGCATCAAAACTGCCAGATGTGGATGTGGTAGAAATTTAGCTAAGTATCTAAAACTGTATAGGGAAGGAGTAGTTACGTATTTATGATAATCCAAGGATAAGGAGTAAGGTGAGGAGCTGTAAGACTGGATAAGTAGACAGACGTACAGGTAAGTGGGCACTGTTTTGAAATTTCTGCCTGCTGCAGGAGTGATTGCTCCTTCTAATAATGAGGTGAGTGTTGTAGACCAGCTCCTGATGCTGTTTGTGGTTGCAGGCAGCAGCTGTTGCCAGCAGCCCACCCACCCAGTTGCAGGGAGGGGCACAGCCCCGGGCCCTCCAGGAGTGTGCTGACAGCAGGTGTACAGCTCCAGCACCCTGTAGGTGGCAGCCAAGCCAGCTCACAGCCAGGCTGTGACAAGGGCAGCTGGCCTCTGTGCCAGTGGAAATGTCCCAGCACCAGGCACTGCTCACACCAGTGCCTCCTGAGACAGGCAAAGCGTTGGGCCTTGACCCCTCCTCCAGTGCAGCTGGGTCTGGGACTAGTCCCATCCTCTGTGGAATAAACTTGCTGAGGTCCTTGCTTGTCACGTTCCTTCAGGGTGGAAAACTCATCACAGTCACTTGTGGCCATGGTGCTAGTTCCATGTAATACCCATCTCCTGGCTTTTCTGTGGCTGCTTGAGCACACAGCCTGCAGCAAGGCAGAAGAGGCTTGACCTGTGCTCAGATGCTGCAGTCACCTGCTCCTGCTCTCGTTTTGTCAGCCTCTTGCACGTTTTCAGCTTGCCCAGTTTGTCAGCAGTGCACTGCTGAGAGGAGCTATCGACCTTGCCTTGGCAGAGCAGCAGACTGGTACAGGTTTTGTTGTCCTGAGAGACAGGATCTTTAGCAAGACGACCACTTAAGATGCCAGAGAAACCAGCAGTTCTCTGAATGCTGGAACAGAGGAAGCCTGGTCTCTGGTAGATTTCTGTCTCAGGTTTAACTGACTTTTAAACTGATTTTTAAATGTGAATTTGCCATTTACTGTGGACAACACATGAGAAGAAATAACTGAAGTGCAGCCAAAGCTTGGACTGGTATTTGTGCCTTGCCCAACTCCAGGAAATCTGTGTGGATGAGTTCTTTGAATTGTATGTGGTGGGATCCCTGGTGCCTTGCCAGATGCATTTGTCAGCTGGCTCCTTGCTTGGTATATTTGTATAGCACTGTTTTTCCTCCTGGACTCACTCTTACCTGAGTGTGTTCACACTGAGTTTCTTGACTCAGTAAGAGCATGAATAAAGCCTCTTCTCCCCACTCACGTGCCTAATGTAAAAAAAGAATGTTCAGGAATTTAATCTCTGTTGCTCAGATGTGGTTAATTGATTAAATTGTGGTTAACTGACTAAAAGTGTTGGTGTGGGAAATGTGGGAACAGGGCATACAGGCACACACAGTACAGAGGGAGCATGGGATTCTTGAACCCTGGAGAAACCAAAAAGGCAGAAAGGAACACCAGACATGTAATGTTAACTGTTTCCCTTTCATAGGAAGAAAGAAAGGCTTAGGCATAGGCTGCTTTTCACTTCTCTTTTATTTACAGGTTGCAATAAATGGTGCAAATTTGCAGAATGTCTTCATGCTTCTCACCCTGGAGCCTCTGCTGGCCAGAAGCCCTTTCCTGGTACTTCATGTTCGCAGGAGTAACTTAGTTGGTGATGCTTTAAGGGAGTTGAGCATCCATTCAGATATTGACTTGAAAAAACCACTCAAAGTAAGTTTCCCCCGTATCTTTAGCACCCTCTCATTTAGCAAACATTTCTGCAGCCTTTCAGGTCACATTGCCACTTCTCCAGTGTGCAGTAACTTCTCCATAGGTGTCACACACGGGAACATTTGGTCTAGTCAGTGCAAGGATTGAGCATTTTTTCTTACTCCTGCAGTGCTTTGGCAGTGGATGGTTTGCAAGAAGGCAAGCACAGGGTTTGCTCTCTTCTCCTGGTGTGTTGAGTGTACAAGGACCAGGGGAGGAAGCATTTTGTGATGTTATGCAGTCTCTGTTTTGCCCTTCTGCAGGAGCAGGCTGTTTACAATAGGATGTGTTTTATCTCTGAGAGATTGCCACAATCTTCAGTAGCTGCTGCCATGCTGCTGCTTTGATTGTTGGGACGACAGGTGGTTATTTATGATTTGCATAAGGATTTAAACATTCTCAAAATACCTGATTTGCCACCCCTGTTCCCTTTCTGTCCCTGCAGGCAGAGCACTGAAACGAGCTCTTGGGTTGCTGTGGGTTTGGCCATGTTGGACAAATTGTTTTGCATGGCTCTCAGTTAGAGAGAGGTCTCATTCTCAGTCTCAGCTCTGCATCCCTGTCACTGACCTGCTTTTTCTACAGGTCATCTTTGATGGTGAGGAAGCTGTTGATGCTGGAGGAGTGACAAAGGAATTTTTCCTCTTGTTGTTGAAAGAACTACTCAACCCTATCTATGGCATGTTCACTTACTACCCAGAGTCAAACCTACTGTGGTTTTCAGACACGGTAAGCCCTTGCCCTCTACCCATGCAGGTTGGAATAATATGCTGCATTTAAATGACAAGGAAGTTAGTGGCAAACTATGGGAAAGAAATGTTCTTCCTCTGATTTTCTACTCTTGATACAATGTGAACTCTGTTTTCAGTTAGTGTATACAGGTCTGTTAACCTTAGTGGAATGGTGATGGTTGTGCCTGTTAAAGAGTTGGCTCTCTCTCTTTATTCTTATCCCATAGTAAAACTTGTATCATGGGTCAGGTGACAGGCAGTAGAACTCTTACTATCATGAATGTGATGGTCATGTGCTGCTCTACAGAATGAGAGGTTTAGGTGGTAATGGCATTAGAGTTCTGTGCCTCCCTTGCTGTTCACATAATTGCAGCCAATCCACTTAGTCATGCATCACTATCGCCTTCAGCATCTAAACTTGTTAGTGCTTTATCTGAGGAAGCTCCTAAACAGCAAGAAACATGGCTTGTAGTGGAAGGCTGTTGGTTTTGGAAGAGTGTGGAGTGCAAGGTCTGTACCTGTCAGATGGCTGGAGATGGTGGTTTATGTCCTTTTCTTCACCTCCATAGGTACCAAGGCAGGAAATGACCTTGCCAGTCTTCCCTTAAGGTGTGGCTGTCCTGCTAGGGGGGGTTGGAAGGAAGGAAGTGGCCTGGTACCTTTTGTAACTTGTAAACAGTATGACAGAGCATTCACTCCTAATGCCAGGGCTATAAAACAAGTCTTTTGGCACCAGCAGTGATGGCAGTGTAAGCACTGAAAATGACTCGTGAATTTGGAGCATTTAACAAACGTGGGCAGCCAGTCTGTGACTGACACAGCAGCGTGAGAGTCAGTATGTGAAGAAAAGGAGGCCTGTGCTAGCACCTCTGCTGCTGTATCTGCCTGGGCAGAACGGTGCTGATGCAAAAGCTTTTAATAGAAAATAGGATGGGTAATAGGGAGAGGATTGCTAACACATTTTCTTGCAGTACATAGACAGTAAAGGTTGAAGCACTGTTAGTGTCTAAACGCAGAGGTATTTAAGAAGGAATTAAAAGGCAGGTAAGGTGGAAAGCTGCTGTTTCCATAGCAGTCATGGCTTACAAAAGTAATAGAGCGTGGTTTTTGAAGTTTCATTTCTGTGCCACACACCAGCAAGAAATTTACAGCCAAAGTGGCACCTGATGGGAGCTCTCTGTCTTAGTCCCAGTTGGAAAAGCAGGGTCTGGCTTCTTAGTGCATGGAGGAAAGGGTACTGTGCATTGCACCAGTGACAGTGTGTCTCATCAGGATTTCTCTGTGTGGTTTTGCAGTGTTTTGTAGAACACAACTGGTTTCACTTGATTGGCATCATATGTGGTCTTGCAATCTACAATTTCACAGTTGTAGACCTTCACTTTCCCTTGGCTCTGTACAAAAAACTCTTGAATGTGAAGCCCTGCCTAGAGGATTTGAAGGAGCTGTCCCCTACGGAAGGAAGGTATGAAAATCAAAATTTGCTGCTTTTCTGGGAAGGTAGACCATCCAGCTAAGAACAGGAAGTGCCAAACTAGGTAAAAGCTGATGAATGAAACACCTTCTGATCTTTTTGAGTAACTGATTAATTTGGGTGACTGTGGTCCTAGCAAAACATATGAGCTAGCTGGTGGTGAATTTTGTGTACGCCTTCTCTCCCACAGGCTCTTGGATCCATCTGCTTAGGCTCCCACCCTCCTGACCCCCAGAAACTGGGTACCAGCACAGCCAAAAGACACCTCCCACACCCCCCTTTGAGAACAGGAGTGGAAGCCTGTCCCTGCCCTGTGTGGTTGTGTGTGTGATCCCAGATCCCAGGCTCAGCCTTTCCCCTCAAGCCAGGCTCAGACTAGCAAGCAGGGAGCTGTGTGTAGTGCTGTGAATCGTCCTGTCCATGAACCAGAGCAGCTCTGACCTGCTCCCATGACAGGAAGAAGTTAAGTGGAGTGAAAGAATTACTCTTTCCAAGTGGTGTATTGAATATTTTCTACCTAACTCCATAGGGATACTGGTTCCCTCTGACACTGGGAAGTTAAGATCCCACTGTCTGACTGCTGTCTTATTTCTGAGTTGCCATCTGATTTATCTACACAAAGTGACAGCTGTATTTATCAATAATGAGGTAAAATGCCAGGAAGACAGCAGCAGGATTTTGGGGGCAGCAGAGTATTTTCTGTATGATGGGCATACAGAAAACAGTCCACCTCTGTCTCTTTCTCCACTCCCTCAGACCTTTGTGTGGTGATGACATAGAATTAGAACTTTAGAACTAGAAATGTAATTCTGTTCCAAAGCCAGGATCATTAAAGATGATCCATGAACTAGGTAGGTGTAGACTTTATTGATAGTTTCTGTGGACTGGCATTTATCCTGCTTCTAACAAAGCAGCTCTTTATTTGAGGTGTTATTTCTTTCTTACTGCTTCAGGTGACTCAGATTCTCTCTCTTGCAATCCTACTACCCAGATGTATGATGCTGTTTACTTCTGCTGAACTTGTTTTCCCTGTTAGAGGTATGGGTTTTAAAATCTCTGATTGTTCTTTTTTTCATTTCTTTCCCTACTTGTTATTTAGGAGTCTCCAGCAACTTCTAGATTACCCTGGGGAAGATGTGGAGGAGACATTCTGTTTGAATTTTACAGTAAGACACATTTGACATATCAACTCTCTGATTACTGTGGTACAGTTGAAGCCTGTCTGTATTTTCATGTGTATTCTGGCTTACTCCAAATGCCTATAGCACATAGCCCATGCTGAAGTTAAAATGCTCTTTGCTGTCAACTCCCTTCTTCTTTTGTATGTATGTGGTCCTAAAAACTGAGCTAGTAAGTAGATTAAGCTGAGTGGTTTTCAAAATAGCTTTGTTTAAAGACCTGATGCTCTAACTGGTTGTGAGTGATGGGTTCATTTTTTCTGGATTATTTTTTGATTCACTGTCCAAGGCCTACTCTGGGGTAAAAACAATGTACCATAAAACTGCTCCACACTGTGAAGAACCTTGCTGAGCAAGGAGAGTAGTGCCCATTTCCTTTTTGCATGAATGAGAGCACATGAATGAGAGCACAACTTAGATCAAATTTGCCTCTGGAGTTAGTCAGACCTGCATCTGACTGTGTCTCCTGCAGGATAGAGCTGTTATTTGGGATGAGGAAATGAAGCCATAGTGATGGTAATGCAGGCTGTGTAAAAAAAGATACCTTTAAAGTAACAAAAGAGACTCTTCTCTAAATTCTCTTTCACATATAAAGGTCTCTTTTGTCTATGGCTATTTGAAAATTGACCCTTTTGCATTTTTTTCAGGTAACCAGTTAGTGTACAGAGGGTAGGTTTGTACTGGTGCCATCCCAGGCTGGCAAAAGCAGGACAATGTCTGTGTCATTTACTCTTCCAGTGAGAGAAGATGAATTAGCCCACTGAGTTTCTGTTAAAAAAGGGAGTCCTTTTTATTGCCAGAACTTGTGAGCTTAGTTAAAAACAGGTTTTTAGTTATCAATCTCTTGGGGTTTTTTCCCCAGGAAGTTTACCTTAAATAATTTTTATTCCTTTCTAAGTTCACATTTCAACTTAATAGCAGTCCCACAGCAAATGTAGATGATGGAGGGTGGTGAAGCACACAGGGTACTTGGGGCAGAGAGCAGAAGTTTCTGCACATACCATTTTCTCTGGCCCATCTTTACATATCAGTCCTCAGCTGTCTGAGTATAAGAGGACTCTGTCTTTCTTGTAGGCACATGCCCTGGAAAATACTTCTGGTAAAATTAATTTCCTGGTTTTGTACAGATCTGCAGGGAAAGCTATGGTGTGACAGAGCAGAAGAACCTGATTGAAGATGGAGATAAAATCCTGGTGCAGAAGGAGAACAGGCAAGTGGGGCACCTGGGGGGATGGACTTGTGCTTGTGGTGAAGTCATGTGCCACAAAAACCCTGGCTGAAGGGAAATTTGGGGGGTAATTAGCAGTCACTGTGAACAACTTTTAAGACCAGTTGCTCAAAAGTTACTGGGCACTCGTTGCACTTGAACTCGTTGCACTTGAACAAAAATCAAGTTTTCATCATCTTTCTGCCAATGTTTGGAAAACGTACCATGCACTTGGGTTGACATCTTCCCTATAAAAGGCCTCTGTATAGACCCTTGGTAGTTTCCTCATTTTAAGTAGACATTGGAGACATGATTTTGGCCCAGGTTAATACCCCTGATGGCTCAGAGAGGAGCTGTATGTGACCAACAAAACTGAGCCTGGCTGACTTGTTTGTACTCCTAATTCTGGAGCCGGAAACTTTCCTTTGAGCATGGCCTGACTCCATCCCTGATCACAGCCAGAAGGACCTGCTGTACTTGGATCCCTTTCCATTTGACTGAACACCCCAGAGTTATTACTAGCACAGCTGCCATTCCCCACCCTTTTTTTTTGTCCAGCTGCTGAACTATTTTCTTCCCATAATCTTGTAATTGGATTTCTACAAATGCCTTTATTACTTGAAATAGTGTTCACATTCTTTCTCTGCTGGCAAAACATTGTGATCCAGTGACTACTCAGCAGCATGGTTAGGGACTTGTACTAGGATCACTGAAGACCTTGCTGGCAAGGCTGGAGATGAAGTAATTGCCTATTAATCTGATTATTTTAAAGGGTTTTGAATGTGTCTGAAGCCATTGCTACAGCAAAACCTTTGTCTGTGTTACTTCTTACTGCCCAAAATAGTGTAATTACCCAGCTAAAGAGCTGCCTCCATGCAAAACCCACACGGGTTTGTCTCCCTGCAAAGAGAAGATGGACTTCACGTAAAACAGAGGAGTGTTTAATCTACCCCTGCAACAGTGAAGGAAAGATAAAAATGCCAGTGATAGAACCCATTAGCTTTTTAGGCTGGGCATATACGTTCAAAAGAAAAAACCTGCCTTTTTTTTACTGTATGCCATCCAGTACAAAGGAACAAAGATTTTAGCTGAGAACACTTGGGAAGAGCACCAGGGTTAGCTACTGGAACTGTTTATTAAGGCAGGATAGGAAACAAGGGAAGAAAATCCTTAAGGAGAAAGGCTAGTGTGTAGTTCCACCAGCTTAACATTCCAAAATTCAATTGCTTTATCCTGACTGGAGTTTTGAACTCAAGCTAACCTCTAAATCCAAGTCTAGACATGGCTGTCAATTTACCTTACAGTGCTTAATGACTTCCTCCAGCTCTACATTTAGAGGCCAGGGACCAGTTTGCTGCCCTATGGCCTGAAGAGTTTGCTGTGTGCATGTCTGTGGGCACTGCCCTTCCCGTGTGAGGAAAGTTACTTGGGAGCTGGGGAATGCACAGGATGGCTGTAACTGACAAATGCAGAGTAGGAAATGCCTGCATTTTCCCTTTCTCCTTTGAAGTTCCTAAAATGCTCTTGATGCAGGGTTCATGACTGTAACAGCCGGACAGGAATTAAGCAACAGTTAAGTGCCTAATCAGCTTGAATTTCCCTAATGCTCAGGTGACTATGGGGAAAATGACAGTAAAATGAATGCACTGGAAAATAACTCCTGCTTTGGTATATGATTTCTTGCTCCAGGTTTTCGATTTTGTTAGTGTGCTTCCTTATTTCATTTTTACTTTTTCACCTGCCCCTGGCTGCTTTTGAACTCTTCCACCAAAAGGCCAAAATGTTTCTTCCAGTTGTAACCTCCTCAGCTTTACTGGTGGTCGAGAACCTGGGGGACCTCTCATGGCACCAGTGCCAGAAAATAAGCAGACACATGGTAGCACTTCCTGCTGAACACTCTGTCCATGTTGCAGTGTCTTGGTGACAGGAGTGCAGGGGGTTGAGCCTGCTGGAGACTGGTGTTTGCAAAACACCTTACAAGCAGAAGCAGGAAAACTTGGCAGTGCTGCTGCTTAGACATACGATTAAAAGTGCTTTCCTTTGCCTGCTTTCTCTCAATGCAATAGGGAAGAATTTGTTGAAGCCTACGTAAATTACATCTTCAACCTCTCCATCCAAGAGTGGTACACTGCCTTTTCTACTGGCTTCCTCAAAGTGTGTGGTGGGAAGGTCCTGGAACTCTTTCAGCCCACAGAGCTCAGGGCCATGATAGTTGGAAACAGTAACTACAACTGGGAGGAACTGGAGGAGGTAAAGCTTCCGTCTTGTACTTTTCTTTTATTTTGCACAGGTGCCAGAATTGTGCAGTTGCATAAGATGGGCATTAGTCTGTGTCAGGAGATGGGATAAGCCACAATGCATTTTCTTTTTTTTGTGCTCCTTGTACACCTTGCAGTCACTCACATGAAAAGTTTCTCACTGCTGGCCTGCTTCAAATAAAGCTCAGGGAGGAAATTCAGGATGAAGGACAGGGAGAAGGACTTCCATCTGCTTTTTTTAGGGATGAAATCTATGGCTGAAGGGAAAAGACAAAGGAACCTATAGTAAAACTCCACTGCACAAGGGCAAAAACTACACAAGGGTTTAAAGGGGAGTCTGGACACCCAGAAAGGGTTGTATCCTCTCAATATCCATAGACCAGCAAGTCATTCACAGTGCAGAGTGTGTGATCCTGTTATGAGTTCAGCCTGTGAAAAGGCACTCCAGAATTGCTCTCCCCACTTGTAATTAGCTGAAAAGCAGAAGGCTAATGTCTGCTTTCCTCACATTGCCAGGAGAGCCCTTGCCAGGTCTTTGAGCCATGCCATTGCCCGTCACCCATCCTGTGTTCCCTTTCAAAGCTGTCAGGCACTGATTTGATGTCAGATACTAGAAAAGATCAGGTCTGGGTTCTGCTTAGTCTTTGCTTTCTAGTGCCAGCTGAAAATGTGGTATTTTGGTTTTTAATAGAGCGCTGTCTATAAGGGAGACTACACTGCCACACACCCAACTGTGAGAATGTTCTGGGAGACCTTCCATGCATTTCCCTTGGAAAAGAAGAAGAAATTTCTCTGTAAGTATCTTACAGTGGTGCAGCATCTCCTGGAATTCAAAGACTTGGTTGGGAGTGGCTGCAGAGCTTCATTGCATTGAGTTGGGTGATCCAGCATGAGTGACAGTATCTACTAGTCAGAGCTGGGGATTCCCTCTATTTTGGTTTTTTTCCTTCTGTCCTGAGTAGGTGGCCCTGCTTGAGCAGGGGTTGGCCCTGAGGACCTCCAGAGGTCCGTTCAACCTCAGCCACTCAGATTCTGTGACTGCTAGAAAAATAAAGGCCAGTGTTCAGGCCTGTCACTGGCCTTGCTGTGCTGCAGCTCCCCTGGGAGCCAGCCAGGCCCTGCACGGAGTCCAGGCAGTGTTTCAGCCCCTCCAGGCAGGTGTGGCTGAACTTTGCCTGTGGGTGCAGCCCCGGCGGGAGGTCCCTCACCTGTTCCGCCTGCGCGGCCTCCCTTGTGCCTCTTGCAGTGTTCCTGACGGGCAGCGACCGCATTCCCATCTACGGCATGTCCAGCCTGCGCATCATCATCCAGTCGACGCCCAGCGGGGAGCAGTACCTGCCCGTGGCTCACACCTGCTACAACCTGCTGGACCTGCCCAAGTACAGCAGCAAGGAGGTCCTCAGCGCCCGCCTCGTGCAGGCCATCGACCACTACGAGGGCTTCAGCTTGGCCTGACCCCGCGGGGCCAGCACGGACTCTGGGGTGCCCAGCAAGAGAAATGATGAGCTTGGGCTTTATTTTTGTAAGGGAATAGATCTGAACTTTTTTTTTTTTTTGGGNNATATTTGTATTTTTTTTTTTTTTTTGGGGGGGGGGGGTAAATATAAATAATAATAATAATAATAATAATAATAGAGATGATGCAGTCTCAGCCTGATGCTGCCAGCATTTTGTGGGGCTTCAGCAGCAAGAGGCTCTTGCTTTGAATTTTGTCATCTACTGAACAAAACCAGTTCAGTGGGCATTTCTGTTGTTTCCCCTCCAACTTGACATCACTGCCCTCCTGGCAATTCCTTGTAGTTTGCTTTTGTTGCCCCCATACACACACACTCTTACCTCTGCTTTTAATTCAGTTGAAATATTTTGATGGCCCTTGCATTTAGGGTATGGTGGAAACAGGATAAAATAGCTATCTCCTCTTTGAAAAGCTGTGATTTCCCCCCACCCTTTTTTCCTCCCTTTTTAAATGCAAGCTGGTTCTTGCTTGCTTTGAATGGAAATATCTCCTCTGCCCTTTGGTCCTTGGTGGATGGTACTGGGCTGGGATGTCATTTGTGACCCCAGAGTGGTGCATTAATGATGTTCTGTCTTTTTGCACCAGGATGGCTCATGGAAAATATGGTCGTTTACAGAGGTTGGCTTGTTTTTCCTCGCTTGTCTTGAATTTTGTTTTCAAGCTTCTCAAAGCCTCAGAATCCCTCTGGAGTGGGATTTGTGTTTGGGCTTGTGGAAGGAGAAACCCTACCTATCATAGCAGGTTTCTCTAAATGCCTCCCTCGTGTTGTGTTTCTGTCCTGGCAAGCCTGCAGTCTGGGTGGGTGGGCTGCCCTCTTTTTCCATCCCAACAGCCCTGCTTTTCCAATACCAGGTGAGGTGGCTGCTCTTACTGCTGCCACCTGTGTCCAGAGGAGCTGTGTGTGTGGATGTGCGAGTGCAGGGGTGTGTGAGTGTGGGAGGCATGTACAGTCTCTCCAGTCTCATCAGGTCAGGTCAAAGAAGGAGTAGAAGATCCCCCTTTGAGTGATAGCCCCCTGTCTGGAGATGGGTTTGATCTTTGCAGTTAGGCTTACTTTACTTTGCTGTTTGAGAACAGCCCTCTCACTTGGCAGCTGTTTGCCAGGGGGCCTGAAGGACAATCTCTATGAATTAGACTGAAAATGTAGAAAAATCACTACCTAAATCTATCCTGTATGATTGGAGAGCTTTTTTCCTCTTTTCCTCAGTCTCACTGCCCCATTAAGTGAAGTTTGAATGATTTTTCTCCCTTCTCCCCTGCCATTTTTCAGATCTTGATGTAAATCTCATTTTAAGGCTAGGGTGGTTTTGACATTGACTTGTTATTAGGACATAGTATTTATGCACCATGTTCAATTTACAGTATTGAACTTTGCACCTCGTAACAAAAGGTTTTAGGCTTCTGGGTTGTTGTTTTTTTTAAAGACAAGCTGTGGGCTACATCGAGAGCCCCCCAGCCTCTTTCTAATGCAGCATTGAAGACAAATATACAATTATATCAAATGTTTATTTTCGATGTGTGTGTATATAGTACAGTATTATGCAATAAATTGGATGTTTAATTCTGAAGGAGTGGCTGCCTTTCCGTGTCGGGAAGCAAAGGAGAGGCTGCTCCAGGCACCAGCACTGCCTCTCCCCCTGTCCTGTCTCAGACACAGGGAAGTCCTCCACGGAGGAGCTTGGATTCGAGACCAGCCCTCAGTCATTCCATAAATGCATATGTGGTTAGACACAAATATTGCACATATTCCTCTTATATACAATGTAATGTGTGCACATTACTGTGTGACCTGTATTATTGTGCAAAGTCTAGCTACTGTTGTATCTAGTTTATATAGTCTATATTTTGTATAATAGTGTGGTACTGTTGTAGATAACATGTACTACACTACAGAGGTAAGTGTGTATATGTTTTATATACTATATAAATACAAAAATGTGTCTATATTTATATTTATACATCACATATCTCTTTTCCAGTAGCAAGTGTCAGTCCTGTTCGGCTGAGGAGGAGGAGGAGGCAGGAGGGGCCAGGGCTCTTGAGGACTTTATGAGCCACTTTATTGAGCTGAGGCATCTTTGGCAACATCCCACACAGAACAGAAGCTGTCACCAAACACCTGCAGTCAAAATAGTTGTATTTTCTTGTTTTATACAAAATACAAAGTGTACACATTATGTTTTTCAATCCATTTATGTTTAAAAGGACACCATCAATTCAGTTTGAAGCTGCTTACATAAATCATGTAAACAGAGACCCAACTCCAGAGTCACTGAGGTGTCAGTAGCTGGGGAATGCATTCCCAAGTTGCTTTTGTACACCAAATGCAGTCTGAAGAAAAGGGATTATTAACATTTTTTTTTTCAGTCAGGCACCCACACCCACCCCGGCACTGGCTTTTGCACTCAGCCAACCCAAATGTTTGCTATACACCAAGTTATTAGCAGAACTAAGTATTGTTTGATGTATGTACATACCCATTATTCTGGGAGCCGGTTCCCTGCATGCAGGTGTCCAAAGGGAAGCACAATGGTCATACACTTGCTGACCATACAAGGCCCAGCAAGTGTTCCACTCTCCATGCTGTGAGTGACCATGCAGGTTGGTGAAACTTGACTGCCCTCTCCAAGAGCTGGAGATGGCAATCCACTCCAGTCTCCAAGGGCAAGAGCTTTTTCCATGAATCTTCTAAATTTAGGACATCAAAACATGCAGTGGGGGTGTGGGGTGGGCTGTCCAGTTTGGACTGAGAGCCAATTCCTGTGTCTTCCACCCCAAGCAAAGGGCCTCTGACACCACAAGCTGAGGCAGTCAAAGGCACCAAAACCTTAGTGAACACCTGAGGGAGAAACAGGAGGAGCCCAGGAACTCCTGCTCGGCCATCAGCCCAATTAATTACACTACATCAGGCCCACTCTGCCCCATTTAGTCCCCTTCTACCACCTGTGGGTTACTTTGTACTTCTCCAGGTACTGGAATCCCTGCAGACATTTTTTTTGACTCAACCTGTGACAATTTTGGTCTGGTTGCCCAGCTCTCACCTCAGCGGCAGCAGCAGTCAATCACTGACTTAAAACAGCTCCAAAGATGGCTCCTCAGGCTGGAGGATGGCTAGCAGCACTTACCCTCTGAAACGTGCACACACCAGAAATAACAACTGATGTATCAGCAGAATGAGTAAAAGAAAAATGCTTTAATTTCACTGCCATTAACAGAAATATCCATTATTCAACTGTTTACTCAGGAGTAAGCAGAATAAAACCAAATGCAACTTGTTAGAATGACAAGTTTTCCCCCTGTCTTTCACTCCTGCAAACTTATTTTGTGCACAACCTGTTCATGGCCAGCATTTACATTTTAATGATTTATTATACCACAATGTGGTAACACAGACACATGTCTGAGGCAGCCCCTGTGAATGGGAAGCCCTACAGACCCTACTGCCATCCTACAGCAGACAGCTTTGTTTTAGTGACATGGAAAGAGGTTGTCTTACACTAAACAGCTTATTTATATCACATAAAGTACAATTTTGTACAGTACTTCACACCTTTTAAAAAGCACAGTCTTGTATTTAATGTTCTCCAGTCAGTAATCATTGATGTTGGCACAGACAAATCATCAAACAAAATGCACAGCTCTTGCTTGGATTGACTTGGTGTGGTGGGGCAAGCATAATTTCTGGCTATTTGTGGTCAGTGGGAAGTGAAATCATCTGTGGGAAATAAAGAACGTTTTAGTGCTCAGGAGTCCTCCTCCTGCGCAGGTTTGGGAGAGGGGACTCACAGCATTTGCAAACCCAGGACAAAGTTCAGCATTGGTACATGTCCTTCCAGGACTGGAATTTTAAAATTCATTTCTCTCTGATAATATTTTCTATCAGTTCCCTTCACAAGGAGGCAGTTGAAATTTTGCTTTGTTTTTGCCACGGAGAAGGACTTGAATAGAACAGTTCAAAAAGAGAGATAGCTAGGTGTGTCTCTTTTTTTTTTTTTAAATGTACAATCTCCATTATTAGGTTTTGTTACTTTTAGTTTTCAAAGTTCAAAAATATAAACTCTCTAAAGTGCATAACTGTACTTATATTTCATAGAAACTATCTGAAATTCTAGCAATATACCATGTAAACAGCAGTAACTAAGCATCAGAAAATGCTACAATCTCAGTTTAAAAATAAATCAGTTTAAAAAGAAAATGGACTGTTCCCTACATATATTTGTCAGGGGAAAAACCCAGCTGTTGGGGGTGTCTTAAGTTGCAATGCAAGATGTAACCAGAAGTATGTACTCTCTTACCATCTGTTAAAACCACGTGGGGCAGTGTTCTTTATCTCTTCCACAACCCATCCTCCCTCCAGGGGGATATCTTCTGTTAATGGGCCATTGAGTCTCACTGCATGGCTGATAAAATTACATCATCTCACTGGGAGATGCTCTGCCCAGGGGAAGGAGCCAAGCATTCCTACCTGGATATAATCTGACATTTGGAACACCACAGGCAGCCTTTTTCCACTGGATTCCCAGAGGAAGACCAGACCCTTCTGCAACACCACTGGACCTTCAGAGAACTCCACCCTTCTACAGGATCACTGCTCCAACAGAACCACATCTGCCACTCCAGGAGGACTGCAGCCACCATTTAACTGCACTGCTACCAACACCCTGACCGACAGGGTGTCAGGTTGTATTCTGACTCTGTCAGTGTTTTTGTACTACTGCATTTTACTTTAATTTTCCTAGTAAATTGCAGTTCTGACTTGGGGTCTCCCACTGGTTTGTTTCAAACCAGTACAGGGGGTTAGGTTTCTTTTTGTTTGTTCCTTTTTACTTACAGATTTTTTTTTCCCATAAGTTGCTAGGAAACATTAAGGACTGGATACTTAAGAAAATGAAAGAAGTGGCCAAGCTCAGGGGAGGAGGGCATCTGGTTCCACTTCTCTTATCTGGGAGTTTCTGTCCAAGGGCAGAGATACCTGGAGAATTGAGCTGGTAAAAGACGGGGCTGGGGCAGCTGCTGCTTCTCTCGGCTTCGGAGTACGGTCAGAGCTGGTGTTTAGGGAAGGGAATTAGCTCCCACTGCTGCTTCTGCCACCACTTTCCTGGCCACCTCTTCTGGCTCTGCTCTAGCTCTGCTTCGGTCTTGCCTTGCTACCACCACCGTGTACAAGGAGCAGCAGCTGTTCCTGGGCCTGCCCGCGCCCCTGGGCTCCATGCTGGGAGCCACGGGTTTCACCACGCGCTCTGATATCGGCCCTGCCCGCGATGCCAGCGACCCTGTGGATGACCGGCATGCCCTGCTGGGCAAGAGAACTGTGAGGGACCTGATGAAGAAGAACCAGACAGCAGATGAGGATGATGGGGATTTGAATGACACCAACTACGATGAGTTCAATGGCTACGCTGGGAGCCTGTTCTCACGCGGCCCTTGTGAGAAAGATGATGAAAATCAGATGCTATTTATGCAGCTTTGGATAAGAGGATGGATGAACGCAGGAAAGAAAGGAGGGAAGAACGAGAAAAAGAGGAAATAGAAAAGTAGCGTATGAAAAGACCCAAAATTCAACAGCAGTTCTCAGACTTGAAACGGAAATTAGTGGAGGTTACTGAGGAGGAGTGGCTGAGCATTCCGGAGGTTGGGGATGCCAGGAACAAGCGGCAGAGGAATCCTCGTTACGAGAAGCTGACTCCGGTCCCCGACAGCTTCTTCGCGAAGCATTTGCAGTCAGGGGAGAATCACAATTCCGTGGACCCACGCCAGACACAATTTGGTGGACTGGATACTCCATATCCAGGGGGTTTGAATACTCCATACCCAGGAGGAATGACACCAGGCTTGATGACACCTGGGACAGGAGAATTGGATATGAGGAAGATTGGCCAAGCCAGGAACACCTTGATGAATATGAGGCTAAGCCAGGTGTCAGACTCTGTGAGTGGCCAGACTGTAGTGGACCCAAAAGAATATCTGACAGACTTGAATTCTATGATTCCCACACACGGAGGAGATACCAGTGATATCAAAAAAGCCCATTTGCTCCTGAAATCTGTCCGAGAGACCAATCCTCATCATCCACCAGCCTGGATAGCATCAGCCCGACTGGAGGAGGTCACTGGCAAACTCCAGGTGGCTCAAAACCTCATCATGAAAGGAACAGATGTGCCCTAAGAGTGAAGATGTTTGTTTGGAAGCTGCTCGGCTTCAGTCTGGCAATACAGCCAAGGCTGTTGTGGCCCAGGCTGTGCGGCACCTGCCACAGTCCGTGCGGATCTATATCAGAGCAGCAGAGCTGGAGACAGACATCCATGCCAAGAAACGTGTCCTTAGGAAAGCCCCTGAGCATGTTCCAAACTCCGTGCGTTTGTGGAAAGCAGCCGTGGAGCTGGAGGAACCTGAGGATGCCATGATCATGCTGAGCCGGGCTGTGGAGTGCTGTCCAACCAGTGTTGAACTACGGCTGGCGCTGGCAAGGCTGGAGACATATGAGAACGCCCTAAAGTCCCTAACAATGCCCTGACGGATCGTTGCATCTGGATTACTGCTGCCAAACTGGAGGAAGCCAGTGGAAATACCCAGATGGTGGAGAAAATAATTGACAGAGCCATCACATCTCTTAGGGCTAACGGTGTGGAAGTCAACAGGGAGCAGTGGATACAGGATGCCGAGGAATGTCATAAAGCTGGAAGTGTGGCTACATGCCAGGCAATCATGAGAGCTGTGATTGGGACTGGGATCGAGGAAGAAGATCGGAAACACACCTGGATGGAAGATGCAGACAGTTGTGTTGCTCGTAATGCCCTGGAGTGTGCCCGAGCCATTTATGCCTATGCCTTGCAAGTCTTGCCAAGCAAGAAGAGTGTGTGGCTGCAAGCAGCCTATTTTGAAAAAAAACATGGAACCAGAGACTCCTTGGAGGCTCTTTTGCAGAGAGCTGTTGCTCACTGTCCCAAAGCAGAGGTGCTGTGGCTCATGGGAGCCAAATCCAAGTGGCTGGCAGATGTGCCAGCAGCCAGAAGCATCTTGGCCCTGGCTTTCCAGGCCAACCCCAACAGTGAGGAGATCTGGCTGGCTGCCGTGAAGCTTGAGTTGGAGAACAGTGAGTATGAAAGAGCGAGGAGGCTGCTGGCAAAGGCTCGCAGCAGTGCCCCCACAGCAAGGGTCTTCATGAAGTCTGTGAAGTTGGAATGGGTGCTTGGGAACATTGCTGCAGCCCGGGAGCTCTGTGAGGAAGCCCTGAAGCACTATGAGGACTTCCCCAAACTGTGGATGATGAAAGGAAAAACTGAAGAACAAAAGGAGCTGTTAGAGAAAGCACGGGAGGCTTATAATCAAGGGTTGAAGAAGTGCCCCCATTCCATACCCCTGTGGCTTTTGCTGTCCAGGCTGGAGGAGAAAGTTGGGCAGCTGACTAGAGCAAGAGCCATCTTGGAATGGTCTCACCTGAAGAATCCAGATCTCTGGTTGGAGTCTCTGCGCTTGGAGTACCGAGCTGGGCTGAAGAACATTGCTAACACTCTGATGGCCAAGGCACTGCAAGTGCCCCAATTCAGGAATCCTGTGGTCAGAAGCAATCTTCCTTGAAACACGACCGCAACAGAAGACCAAGAGTGTAGATGCTCTTAAGAAGTGTGAACATGACCCATATGTCCTGCTGGCTGTGGCCAAGCTGTTCTGGAGCGAGCATAAAATAACTGAGGCCAGAGAGTGGTTCCACCGCACAGTGAAGACAGACTCTGACCTGGGGGATGCCTGGGCCTTCTTTTACAAATCTGAGCTCCAGCACGGCACAAAGGAACAACAAGAAGAGGTGAGGAAGCGCTGTGAGAATGCCGAACCTCGCCACGGAGAGCTCTGGTGTGATGTCTCCAAGGACGTACAGAACTGGCAGAAAAAGATTGGAGAGATTCTTGTGCTTGTGACAGCCAAAAAAATACCTTCTGAAAAATACCAGCTGAAAAATACCTTCTAGAGTGTGCTGGCCTCAGCTGCCTCAGAGGCCCCTGTAGGATCTAACCTGCTTGTGGTGCATTTGCCCTTTCAGTGACACAGATTTTGAAGGACAGTGTTCAGGGTTAGGTTTCTTTCCTTTTGTTCCTTTTTACTTACAGAATTTTTTACCATAAGTTGTTAGGAAACATTAATGACTGGGTACTTAAGAAAAACAAAAGAAGTGACCAAGCTCAGGGGAGGAGGGCATCTGATTGCATTTCTCTTATGTGGGAGTTTTTCTCTGAGGCGAGAGATACCCCGGGAATTGGGCAGGTAAAGGACAGGGCTGGGCCAGCTGCTGGCTCTCTCTCTTTTGGCTTTGGAGGAGAATGGTCAGAGCTGCTTCTTGGGGAAGGGAATTCACTGCTGCCACCACAGCCCAGCCTGGAGCTGCTTTTTCTGCCATGGGGTGAGCCTCTGGTTCTGAGAGCAGCCACTGAACTGGGACCTCATTACCACTTACCTCACTAAAACAGGAACCTGTCCCCATCTGCTCGGCTGCTCGGGATCCTGAGCTCGCCCCTCTCTTCCCTGCTGGGGGCCGGGCTGCCTCTGTCCCACCCTCGCTGCTTCTTCAGCATTGCTCCAAGCTGTCGCTGCACTGTAGCCCCGCACCCCCGGCCTGCCAAGACATCCCGTGGTTCCAGCCACAGCTCTGGAGCTTCTGATACATCTCGTCTACCACCCTGGGATTGTTTTGCTCATTCCTGCCAGCCCAGTTTGTTGTTTTCCGAGAGTCCTGCTAGGGGCACCGGGATCGGCTGCCCCAGGGGTTTGTGGAGCAAAGCCGCTCCTCCATCCCTTCCCGTCTGGGCCCAGCCGCCATTACCGCGTGCTCCCCGAGCCCGCGCCACAGCGCCCCCTGCAGCCGCGGGGGGATCACCGCACCCGCCCTGCCCACCGGGAGCCACCAGCGCCCCTGCTGGCTGTGTCCGGAACTGCACCGAAGGGGAAGTGCCCGCGGTCAGGAAGGCTGGGACTGGGCTCCTGGGCCTGGCTGGTGTTAATGCCAGAGTTGTTGTTGTTTGTTTGCTTTACTACACATACTAGTAAAGAACTGTTATTCCTATCCTCACATCTTTGCCTGAGAGCCCCGTAATTTCAAAAAATAATAATAACTTATTACTGGAGGGAGGGGGTTCGCATTTTCCACTCCAAGGGAGGCTCCTCCCTTTCTTGGCAGACACCTGTCTTTCAAACCAAGACACACCTGAATCAGGTGTCCCAGGACTTTCTTTTCTGAAAGTCATAAACAAATTTGGAAACAGTAAATTGTCAAAGCTTGCACTCGAGACAGGTTCCCTTTCCACACACAGAGCACAGCTCCATGCTCTCAGTTCCCTGCAGTATCCTCTGTACTGCCATACCTCCTACACTGGGAAGAAAAGCCCATCATCTGCTGCCACCATCAGTGTTGCTGCTGCAGCCCACACAGGGGTGATATGCACAAAAGAAGAAAATTTAGGTGAGTGAGTTTGTGGGATACCTGTGTGGACTGTTCAGCTTGGGCTCAGGTGTCTGTATCACAATGAAGCACACGTACTAATGGGGTGGGTCTTCCAGAGATCTACCACATATTTGACACCGGATATTTAACCAACCACCAAAATCCCAAGGGATTCTGGCTTAAAGCTTTTAAAACCTCTTCTCCTTCCTCTTGCCCAAACGTGGTCAGAAGGTCTCAGTATCACTCTCCAAGCAGAACAAGCTGGTAAGAACCTGGCTGCATGGCTCATTTTCTTTACGATCCCAAACATGTACTTCCTTCTACTTTAGTTGAATTTGCCATCAACAACGTGGGAAGAAAACCCAACTCAAGCCTGGGCAAAATTGCAACTCACACCAGCTCTGGCTGATGACCAGGAGATTATTAAAGCATTTCTGTAGAGCGACAGAAGATGCAGGACTCCAAACAGCTCAAAAGTCTGAGCAAATCTTTACTGTAGCTACAAGAGAACAGTCTTGGTGCTGCCTGACCTGTGCCTTAACATGAGATTGGTCAGGGCACTTGTCTGTTCAACTCAAGTAGAAGCTATTTGATGATTTCATTACTATCAATCCTATTTTGCCTCTTGCTATAATATCCTGGGGAAAGAAAAAAAGAACAGCATGGCTGGCTTTGATATTCTAATTATTACAGGATCTGTAAGCAAATCAGTACAGAAGGATCCCTTCAGTGCAGTCACTGAGCGCAGTCTTGTGTCTCCTACACTGGCAAACTCCATTTTGGGCATCAGGCCTGGAGAAACAGTGGGCAACAGCAAATACAGAGAGTGACAGAAATCCACCTTTCCTCCCTCTCCCACCTCTGGGAATGACCCTTCAGTACCCAGAGAGCTCCTCAGCTCTCCCAGTCAGGCTCCCGCTGCATCCACTTCATGCATTTGTCCGTTTGGTGCTCTCTCCTCTTTGTTTATTGGCAAAAACAATCTCCTCCTTTACATGATCTTGGAGCTAATATCTCTCTTACTGATCAGGACTTCCAGCAGCCGCAGCTTGGCCTTAACCTGCTTGTATTCATTGTACTCTTCAGCCATGGGAGTGCGGTCTTCTTTCTGCACATTCCTAGTGGGAGTGAAAGCAGACCATGAAGATTTCTGTAACAGGAAGCCTCCCTCAGCAGCCTCCCTCTGTCCACCAAGAAGACCTACAAAGCAGCTCCTCTCCTCCACTCCTGATCAGGGAACAAGACCAAAACATTTATCCTTTGAGAGAAAAACAAACAAACAGAGGGGCAAACAAGCTGCTCCAACAAAGTGTGGGATGCTCGTGTGCTGAGGCTGAGCACAACACAGTTACAAATGCAAAATCCTACTTGAAACATGTCCTGCTTCTCTGAAATCACCAGCTCTGCAAAACAGCTGGAAAACACTTCAGGAGCCATCTGAGTGTCAGCTTGTGAGCCTGGAAAAAAAAAATACAGCCTCCCCTGGCTTGGCACCACAGCACTTACATGAACAGGCACACTCACGAAAAGAAAGATGGTATTTGCCAGATTGCTCTTGGCTTACAGGAAAATTTTAAGTTTTCAATGATTTTACAAAAGCCCCTAAGGATGATAGCTGGTGTCAAGAAACAATATTTATACTCTTAAATTATCTAGACAAGATAATTTAAGAGTATAAATATATGAAAACATTCTATCAGCTTGTTAATAAGGGACATTTTCTTAGAACAGTAAAACCAGCTACACTAAAGCAGAAATACTTGATAAAACTAGTGTCTGAATACCTCACAGACAAGCAAGAATAGGACAGAAATCACTAGGGAAACAAACAGTTATTTTAACTCTTCCACCATTCTGAATGCGGGTAAAGCAATGCTAATGATTGTGAAGGAGAAATAAGTAATACTGAATTCAGGTAACTTTGTGTATTTGGAGATCTTTGTAGATGCAAAACAGATTAACAGTAGCTGAAGAAGAGAGAAGCAGCTGAGAAATTGTTACCTTCCATTTTGTCGGAAAAAGTTATCTTCAAAGTCTCTCAATTTTTTTCTGATTCGCTTTTTCTCTTCCCTGACTTCTTGGAGCTGCTCTAACAGTTCAGGGCTGTTGGGTTTAAACATAAATGAGATTATCCATACGTACACAATAAAACAGGAAACATACAGTAAACCTACAGATGTTTAGTTCTACGTGTGCCAAGCAACGGAGCTGCTCCTGTGAGCAGCTCTGGCAGCCTCACATTACTTGAAACAAACAGCTCTCTGAATTTAGCTCAGCAAAATGATCAGTCTGAAGCTGCAGCCTCTAAGGAGATCAAGTGTGCACTTCACAATTTACTTCTATGAAACTTATCTCCTGTGGATGGGTCTGGGTTTGGTGACTTTCATAGGATCAAATTCAATGGTCACAACTTAGGGCTACCACCCACATGTGTTTGCACCAGACTTGAAACTAGCAAAGCTAGTTCCACTTGACCTCTCCAAAACATGAAAATCCTTCTAGAAAGAAGGATTTTCACGATAAAGGCTTGCCACTGGTGGAGTTACTATTTAGTGATGGAATCCAAAGGTGCATAAACTAAGTATCAGTATCAGGACAAGGTAGTTTCTTCCCAAACCCTTTCCTATGAGGGTCTATTGCATTTAAAAATGAAACATGAAAACTTCTGGCTCAGATCACAAATGGAAAAAAACCCTAGACACTTTCCTGACAAATAAAATGCTATCTTAGCAAGAAATAACTTTCTGCAGTCGCCTGTGAATTCAACATACATGGATGCTTCATGGAGATTTGAAAGGCCCATATCCTGACTGCTCCTAGATGGCATCTTATCATCCACCGGGGAAACAAAGCCGTCAGCATCATCTTCTAGTTGATCCAAGAAGCTGCGCACACTGAAATCTGTTTTTATGGTAATTGTGAGATCCGGCTTCACATTGCTGTCCTCCTCAGACCCCTCCTCTTCTTCCTACACACAGGGACAGAGCACCCCCACAACAAGACAGGTTATTGCTTCCCTTCTCAGGAACAGGCTCCTCCTCTCACCACATGCACTTGGGAACAAGAAGTGGAAAGGCAGAGCAAACACTTCAATTGCCAAGCGATACACAGGACACCAGAAGAACATCAGTAAGACACCCTAGAACCAAAGCATGACAGAGAAATTGCCACCACAAACTCAGATTGGTTAAGGAGACCCAGAGCGACACAACTGAGTGAAAAAAACATCTAGGGTTCAGAGCAACCTGTTGCTTTGTTTAGTTTATGTATTCTGAGGTAAATGAACCCATTTACACTTGTTATGTATATTGTCCAAAGCACACCAGCCATCCTCTGCATTTCCCTGCAAACATTTCCCAGCATAGAGACTGCCAGGTTAAAACATGGAATTTTCTCTCAAAAGATGCAGCTCAACAGCTCTCTCTAATGGCTGAATTCAAGACCTCAAATGCTCATACAGTGATACCAGTGAGCTCAGATGAGTCTTACAATTACCCAAATGTGGGATATGATTCACTGTAAAAGGACTGCTGCTGCTAACATGTTCAAACATCAGCTCTGACCATTTTGCTGGAATATACTAAAAATTGGACTGGAAACTCTGCACAGTGCAATTTCCCGTTTCCTCGATGGACACAGATGAATCGGTTGTGTTCCAATTTTTTTACAAAATTTATAGGCATGAGATTTGAAAGTCCCTGCTGCACTTGGTATTCTCCAGTTCAGTGTGTTTTCAAAAGTAGGGCTTGTCCTGTGACACTGTCCAGAAATAATTTTAATTATCAGGGAACGAGGCCCAGTCTCTCATGTATGGAGACATTTCTAGAAGACAGTTTTCAACCTTAATATAAGGAATGAGGCTACTTAGAGAAAGCAGCAAATGCCAGCATGGACAGTAAATCTCTCAAATATGTATGTATGTGTGTGTAAATGTATTTATTTTACAGCCATGTAGCTTTAGCCAGGAAGGATCTAAGCACATGAATATCTTTAAAAGCTTTTGGGGGCTAATATCACTGATGTTTTCAAGACAAAAATATATTGTAGCACTGGGATCAAAAGCAGACATTTTCTTGATTTGTTTTTTCATCTAAGTCCTCGTGAATAGTTCAATTATTCCTAAGAGACTGCTCCCATATTTCAAGCAAAAAGGGAGAAGGTCATACCAGGACCTGGCTTAGTCCCAATAAATCCTCAGTGATTTATAAATGCATACATTTAAATTAAATTATAGTTTCCCCAGAGTTTTCTTTTTAAGTTAAAAATCTAGGCCATGATGATACATTGCAAAGCCACAGGCTGAGAATTACAACCAAGACTGAGGCTGGAGGGTGAAAAAAACATTATCTGAGAAGAAGTTTTGAGTAGCAATAATAACAAAAGATCTAGAGAAGTTTGAATGCATCTAAGGAAAATCTGTGGGAAACTTGTGGAAGTTGAAGCAACATTTAGCACATGATTAGACAAGACCCATTTCTCCAGACATCAATGTACAGTTTAGACAGAAAGCACAAACCAGCAGCCATGTACTGGTCTTAAACCCTACCAACAACTCCAGACTGAACTGGGGAGGGGAGACTGTCTTTCACTGCCATTTCCCTGTCCCCAGGAGTGCCACCCTGCCCAGACTGGGAAGGGCTGCAGCAGGAGAACACGGATCCTGCTGTGCCATGGAGGAGGATTTGCTAAGTAAGTCTAAGCAGTAAAAGCAGCACACTTTGCTTTAGAGGAATCTCTCTGGCAACAAAGGAGGAGCTCCCATGCCCTTTTCTGGGAGAGCTCCTGGAAAGAAAGCAAAGGAACAATTTCCACAAGCAGTGTGACAAAGCTGCTCCTGAGGATAGATGCAAGGTGTTTTCCTCACAGACACCCATGAGCCTGTCTTGCCTTGCTGCAGACACCAGTGCACTGCCCGAGCCAGCAAGCAGCTCAGGAGCCAGCCTCCTGCCATGGGAGGCCACAGGAGGAAAAGGAAGTGTAGAAATTTCATTTAGACCTCAGAGCCAAGACACTGCATCTGGCTGTCACAAGACCTCTGAAATAATTTTGCTCTTAAATACAAAGGAGTGAATTAAAAGGATTCTTAGCCAGAACTCCAACAGAAAACACCCTCTAAGGCCTTCCCTTTAAAAAGCCTCACATAGGAACGTCACTTTACACCTGCAGCAACATTTACACCTTGAACCAGAATGCTCTTCATACACAAGATTCATTTAGCATGCACCTGCTTGGACTGTTAGGCAATCATGAGGCATTCCAGAGTTAAAAATGTCAAATCCCCAGAGTATCCTATCATCGGCACTCCCACAAAGCAAGAATCCTAACGATTCTTTCAACACAACATTCAAGATACTGTAGCAAAATGTTTGGTAAGGTCACCTCAAAACACCTTTCAAGTTTTTAGCCAACTCTCCCAACTGCTTCAAGAAAAACTCACCCAGAAACACACAAATACTGACATGGTCAGGGGCCTGTCAAATATTTCCCTGCCCATAGTGGACCTATGCAGGAGCTACGTTTTGGGGCCTTTTTCCAATTTCCTCTCTTTACTTCTGAGTGTAGTTCAACACAAAGCTGCCAGATGCAGCTTCACAGAGCCCCATTTAAGTGTTAATAGGCACATCATGTTAACAGGCTTAAGGCTGTCACCCTGATCTTCTGCCAGAAACCCCTCCCGGTTTGTATTCCCTGCAGGACACTGCTGAACTGGTTTGGTGCTGGCCATCAGAGATCACCATAGTTGACAGCTCTAAGTTCTCACACTGGGTGCAAGCAGAGGTGAACAAAAAAAGGACACACTAGAGAATCAAACAAAAACACTCCCCACCAGACCAGTACTGCAGATTTGATCCAGCAGCTATCTAGAAAATACTAAGAAGCTCAGTGATCATTAACCAGCTTCGAAACAGCAGCTTAACATCTTCAATCTGCAATCTGGTATTAAAGAATATGTGCCTCAAATAGGCCATTAATATACAATCCACTGGACTCAATCACCTCGGATCCCTAAGTCTGCAGTATTTACATTTAAGCAAGTATTTACTCTGGCTGGGTAACAGAAATATGACCCAAATGTGCTGAAGCACTTCTCTCCCTTATTACACTGCAAGGGCAAGAAAGCAAGCCAGGGCCCAGCTCCACGCTGCGTGTCCTGGTCTGCTGTTGGACTTTATTCCTCAGGGGAAGGCCCAGTATCACAGCAATCTTCCCCACCCCCAATTATTACTCCACAGCAGCACAAGAAAAAACACAACAAAATCCTGCCATCCAAATCTGACCAAGTACCAACCAGCAGAACCAAGCTGCTCTTACTTCCATCCTCATTAAGTTAAAAACACCCTGCACAAGGCGGTGAAAAAAAGCCTGGATAAAGTAAGTGGAGGGGAGCAGATAAAGGATCCCGTAAGTGCCCCAGCTGGCTCCACGTGCGAGGGTTAGTTTTGTGAGAGCTCATTCCTGCCACGGTGCTGTGTGCAAGCCACAGAGCCTGGGAGTGAGAGAAACTACCGCAAAACAAGTTAGTGTCTTTTAAAAGAAAGGAGGAAAGCAAGAAAAAAAGCACGGTACAGGGGTAACTGTGATTTTTACTTTTTTTTTAAAGCAAAATAACATATATTATGTGCAGATGGAGGGGAAAGGAGAAGGACAGGAAAGAATGCAAAGCCAAGGAAACACTGTAGTCTTATCTACAACAAGGGAAGAATTTGATCAGAACTGGCGAGGCTTAAAGCAGCTACTGATTTTTCAGGAGGACACTGCAAAAAAATCAACACTGATGAAAAAAAAAAATCAATCAACCATTCTGTTTCATTGGTGTAAGGGGAAAGTTGATGCAAACTGAGCAATTAGTTAGCAGCTGGAGGTCTTCACCTTTATCTCCTTGAAGAAGGAAGCTGTTTCGCCCTCGATAATTGGCTGCAGCAAAGGGCTTCTCCGCTTGCTGGAGGGGGAACCCTGTGACAGGTGTTAACAAGTATGTTACATTGTGAACCCCTTTCTCCTCCACCACCTGCTCTCAGCTCATTCTCACCCACACATTCACTCTCAGCTCATCGCTGGACCACCAGGAGAAATATCTTTCTCAAGGAAGAAAAATAGGCTTGGCAAACCCCCTGAATCTTGGACTGTTTTCTCTCAGGACGTTGCTTAGCAAAGGACACCACTGCTAATCTGTTTTTAAAAAGAAACTTAGATGATTATTAGCTGGGTAGTGACTACAAGGCAAAGGCTGCAAGAAAATAATCCCCAGCCCAAGGCCCATGCACACACAGAGCATTTGGCTGGCTCTCCAGAGCTACAGGGTAAACTCAGCCAGGCTCTCCAGATTTGCTTTCCAGGAGCCTGATTTCTCCCTGAAGTACCTACTGATGCAGAGATGGATTTTCAAATGTATCCTGTCTCTCTATGAACCTCTCACTGTTCTCACTCAGAAGACTGGGAAAAAAAACAGTCTCATCTCTCCTCTGCTAGCCACTGAGGATTTTCAGTTTTGTGTCTTAACAGGACCTGGGCTCTCTTTGACAGCTTTGCATTAAACTGCCCATGCACGCCTACAGAGCTTCCTCCTCGACTGCCAGCACTGTCTTCACAGCACACATTTTGGGGACTGTTTTGCATATTCCAGGAGGAACAGCTTTTTATTTTGTTTTACATGCAGGACCAGGAACACCTCCCAGAATTTGCAGAAAAAAGCCCCACTCCTCAGTGACACTGCACTGGGTAGTGCTGTGCCAGCCCTTTCACTGGCCATCTATGGAAAGTGGGCACAACAGTGAGCAAAACAAGGTTCATACATGACAGAGTAAACAGGAACTTTGATAAAAGAACTCTCTTTACATAGACAGGCTTGAAGTATTCTGTGTGGGTTTTTTAGACTAATTAATTTTTAAAAACTGGACTACACAAGTTGTCTAGAATTAAAGCTAGTGAATTTTCTCCCTAGAGGGGTGTATTGGGTTCCTTGCCAGTGGCAAAGCACCACCTTGAAAGAGGGAATATCCACCACTTAGAGGATCTATTTAATAAAAATTAAGTGTTAGAAGACTGAGGGCCCTTTCTTTCAGCCAAGGACATGCCTGGCATCTCCTGTGGGATCTACTCAAGTCTGTGCTCCTGTGTACAGGAACCCTGTACATACAACCCTGTGGAACCAAGAAGCATGGAAGACCTACAGCTCAGCGTGGGTTGGTACGGAAAAAGAAGTGAGGCTGTAGCCAAACAGAGGATGGATGAAATAACAGCAGCAGCCCAATGGAAAGAGAAGAAACAATACAAGGTGAGATGTGCCCCATGGCTCACAGGTGGGCACTAAAGTCCCTTGACCAGCTTTGCCCAACTTCAGTATGAAGTGTGTCATTGATTCACTCATTTGCTCGATCTTTGAGTGATACGGGAGGTTGGGACTTAGCCTTAGTGGTTGTGTTGTATGCAAAAGTGTGGTGATTCCTGCTTCCTCAGCTTGAAACCAAAAAAATAGCCCTCAAAAGAATGATCTACTCACAATAATAGGGATGGTGTTGGCTCTGGAGAGGATCTGTTTGACCAAGCGATACCTGTCATACAACGGCTTCATCACCTGCCGTTCATTTTTGGTAACCTGAAAAGGAAAAAGAGGAGACATCCATGAAGCCTGCAACAAATACTCCACTCTTGAACTCATGTGCCTGTGATCACCCTCAGTCTGAGGGGCTGGGAGAGACTTGTATGGGGATGACAGGAGAGCAGCATTAGCCCAGAAACTCCTGTCCATCACTGCATCACCTATGCCTGGTGCCAGCTGAAGCTGTGTGAAGCAGCCCTTGTAAAGGGGCTGTAAGAGACAGGTGGTTTAAATGACCAATTAGGGATCAGATGTCCAGAGCACAAAATGACCTGCGGAGGCAGCACTCTGTGCTTGCAGTCACGTCAGCCACCTTAAGCACAAGATGAGCTTTCCCATCCTCATTCTTGTGGCCAGCCCTCAATACCCATGTTCATGACCCATGAAAAGAGAAAGCAGCTGCACTGACTGGATGTTGCAATGTGAGGAGACTTCCCTTGAGTACAGTAAACTACAGATTTCACAAAAGATGACTTTCTGGCTTTGCTATTCCTCCTAATTTTCTGTACAAGCCAGCAGTTTCTCCTCTTTTTAGCCCCCTAACCTTACCCTCCTCCATCCCTCCTTGCAGCCTCTTTGCTGGGAAGGATTCACTGCAATGCTCGGAAGGATTGAAGGTGCCAGGGCTGTGTGGCATAGAGAAGAGAGAATAGTGTGTTCCTCAGGTGTTCCTTATATTGCTCTGTCCTTAACTCCACTTCTCCTTACTGCTTGTTGTGCTCCCTCCCCAGTTCTGAGAGCATTACAAACTGAGTGTGTTCATTTCTGGTTTTCTTTCAGATTCAAGGTGGGTTTTATTTCTTCAGTGTTTTCTTACAGCACATTAGAAAACAAACAAAACCCACAGCAAAACCTGATCATCAATCAGCACTGTCTGACCCACATCCTATAAGTGTCCCTCCATTAGATCTTTTGTCTAACTTTAGATTATAAAGCTCTTATGAGGAAGCTTTAACTGATGTCATGCCTTTCTACTTGCTGCTAATCACCAGAGCACCTGAACAACTGCCACATAAAAATCAGCATCAACAGTGTAACCCCAGGGAGCTTTGTGCAGTCTCTCTTTCTACAACAGAAATAGGAGAAAAGGGAATACAGCTTGAGACAGGGAGGCAATTTTAAACAGCCTTTTATTTTGTCTGCAGTTGACTTTCACTGGCATAATCCTTCTAAAGCTTTTACATCCTCCCTCCAGAGAAAGAGATGGTTTTAGCTTGTGAGGGGCAGAAAGGCTGTAAGTATTGCCAGGAGTGGGATGGCAGGGATGAACTCTAAGAATCTGGAGGTAGCATCCATCTTCCTCCTGATAACCAAGCCTATGTTCCCTATGTTGGGGGCAGATGAACAGGGAGGAAAAGGAGGAAGATCTTTATTCCTTTCCTGGTTCCATGCAAATATCCCCAGGCCTGATAAGGGTCATACAGATGGGCACTCTTGAGTTCTGGGGGCTGAATGTCCCACACCCCCAAAGCACAGCAGGGCTCCAATTCCTGACAGCCTCAAGCTGCCTGTTCATTGAGTAAGCAGCTCACATGGATTAGAGGGATGTGAGCAGCATCAAACAATTCACTCAGTCCTCTTTGTGTTGAGTTTTGTGCTGATGTGCCTGCACTCAATTGCACTGGCTAGCAAGTTGCCTCCAACTTAGGACATTTCTCTGTAACCCATCTGGAATACAACTAGAGAAACTGGGTAACCTAAATATATATATAATATTATTCCTAGCTTTACAAGATTAGCAGTTTGTGGAACAGGAGGTACAGCACTACTGTTGGCTCAGACAGTCTGTTACTTAAAAAAACCCCAAGACTGACGAGGCTTATGTTGAGGCTGAGAATCAAACCTTCAATTAACAACATTTCAAAGCTGATTAACAGCACTGTTCTGTACAGAAAAATAAACATAAGCCTTGGAATGGGTACAAAGTCCTTAGGTATGTTGAAGAATGGAAAAGTTAAACAACATCCTTCAGTGTCTGAATATCAGTGTGGAGGAGCAACACAGAGAATTAATATAGGTGTTGGAAGTTTTGTGTATGGAGTCTGAGCCTGCCCTGCAGCTCATTTACACCAAGCAAACTTTAAAGAAAGCAAACCTTAAAGCAAACTTTACAGAAAGCATATTCTGAAGGTAAATGTTTAGTACATGGGCACACTGTCTCATTAGGTAAACATAAGTAAGACCAGTAAAACCTGAGTATATTTTGGGAGAACATCAAAATGTAAAAAAGACTGTTTGAATAATGGAGCCTTTGACACAACTCTGGAGCACACTCCACATGGCAAAAGAGCAGCAGCTGAGAACAGACCATTGCTTGCATTGTTAGAGCAGCTCAAGAATTTCTGCAGAGACAGACTTTTGGCTTAACTAAAACAGTTCAGTTCCACCTTTGCAGGTTCATCTATCACTGGTGCAGAAAGACTCAGCTGCACAATAAATCTGAGCTCCATTGTTTTTCTTGTTTAGTTAAATATCTTTAAGGAAAAAAAAAAAACCTTGGCTGAACTATCCGCATTCTCCTCAAGCTCTCAGTACTTTTCCACTGCTGCACTGCCAGGAACTGGGAACAGCAAAAGCTGATCAGTCTTACTTGCCATGCAGTTCAGTGTTGCTAGGTATAGACAGCTTACTTAAAAACAAAACAATTTGAAAAGCAGTTGTATAAATGAAACATTGGAAAAGGTAGGTGGAAATAAAAGTATGCTGACAAGATAGGCTCTGGGCTTGTTATCTTTTTGAACAGATTGAAGTGCGTTCACTTCAGTAAGATGCCAGCTGTTGATTTATGTAATTGTAAAAGCAGCAAAAAAAGACTTGGTCTCACAGAGAACACAGGGAAGGTTAAGTGGATTGCCTTGTGCTGCTCTTCTACTTTACACAAGAATAAATCTGCCTGTCCTCTCATGTAACTATGCCATTTTCAGTTGCTAATACAGTTGTGACTGTACAATATTAGCACCCCATGAAGGCATTTAAATAAATTAGTGAGACTTTTTAAAACAATGGATAAAGAAAGATATAATTTGGAAGGAAAAGATCAGGAATCTCGTGCAGCAGCAGAATGACAGGTTTGTGAGCTTCACCAATCAAGTACTCCTTATAAGCAGCAATTTGCGCTGCTCCCAAGCCACTGCTCAGGGCATTAGCAGCACTCTGAAATTAAGTTACTTTACCTATACAGCTGGTCACAAAGATTATAATGTCATCAGTGAAAGAGAAGGAGGGACTCATAAAAAGCCAACTTCATGGCCTGGCAGCCACTGTGTTTCTGCCACGGCAGGGATCAATAGGAGACAAAACTTAATTCTCTGTCTTCACAAATAAGTTGGCCTTGTTAAGATCAAATGTACAAGAAACCTTATACCATTGATACCAGAAAACTGCAAACCTCCTGGCTGGATGGTGGACCATGCACAACTACTCCCATGCAGACTGTGCACTGGGCCACAAATTGGATGTCTGTGGAACCTGATGAGCACAATAATAATGCCTACTCAGCCTGTAGGCTCTGTCCTGCAGGTGTCTGTCCAGCCCAGTGCTGTGTGAGGACATCACCCTGCCTGGAACAGACTCCTCAGCAGCTGCGGAAGTGAAGGATCAGGGAGGTGGATTAGAGGGCGCACGTGTGGTTTGGAGAGCAAGAAGTTCTAGTGACCTGACATCAAAGGGGCATTAGGGGCATCATTTACCACACACAAAGACATAGAAAGATGTACTTTGAAAAAAAAAAAAAGCTGCAGTACATACCGGTCTGCCATGAATGCCTTCATAATACAGCAAAGCTTTTTGAAGAGCCACTTTTTCAGCTGCTATCTGATCTCGTGTCATGTCCTATGAAAAGTGGCACAGAGAGAGGGAAAGGGAGGAAGAAAAGAAAAAAAGTCAGATTCCTGGACTCAAAAAATACTGATCTGTGCCACAACCAAAGTCATGTCATACCTTCATTATGTTTTAAAGATTCATCTCTACATTCCAGTTGTCTTTTCCCAGCTACATTGCCAAAGAGACTGTTAATGTGAGTAGAACCCTATGCTCAATGCAGGCAGATTAAACACACAAACTTTGTGTATGAAGGTATTTTATGTACCTAAAGTGGATTTACAGATTATTAAGTGTGCTTTGAAAAAACAACACTCTACAACTTTTAATGATGGTGGATCTTTTTCAGTTAAGATCTGAAATGTAAGTTCTACAACAGAGCACATGTCCTTTCTTTTTCTCCAAATCTGAGACCAACTCCAGAATCTCTTTTAAAGCTTGACACCTTTGCTTTGACTGTCACAAACACACTTTACCAAGAACTGAAGTGTAGTCAGATTGTCTCTTGCTGCCAACTCTGCTATGGACTGAAAAGCTGTAGCAGACAAGAGGGGACAAAGCCAAAAGAAAAAACAAGGAAGACAGTTAGAGAAGACTTCTCTAACTAAGTTGGCCAAAATTCCCCCACTGAATTTGCCTGACACCAAGCCTTTTCTCCTTATCACAGCACCAAATACTATCACAGTCCCTCTGTAAGTGGCCAGGCTGCGGATTCTTGCTACAGTCAGAAAATAGTCAAAACACACGCTGTATGTTTTCCTGTGCAGATCTAGCAAACAAAGATAATGCTGTCTGCCTCACTCTTATACAGCACTGCACAATTTACATGTCAGCAGACTCAAGGACTTCATTTACAAGGCTGCCCAAACCTCAGGAGCTCGCAACATCAGACACAAAGACCTCTGTGCTGAGAAGCCTCAGAGATCAAAGCAGCTAACAGACCTCAGTGTGAAACTCTGAAGGTGAGCAGTAACACACCCTGAGAGAATAACATTCAGTTTTGGAGTGAACAAGAACCAAATAGATGACACAATCTCCAGAAGCACTGGAAGACTCAGAATTTGACAAAAACCTTTGCATGAAACAACAGAAATAGCCAAACACAGGGCAGGAAAAAATGGCAATAATTCAGAAACATTACTAGGAATATACAAGGGTCAGACAAAGAACATGAGATAACATATAATAGAAACTGAGCTCTGGGGAAAAATCAAGATACTAAAGGCAGAGGGAAAGGAACTAAAGCAAGTGAGCCTGGACCAAAGGCTGCAGATTTTTCCAAACATTTTGCAAACAAAATGTAGAAGACCAGAAGGCTTCCACAAGTGACTGTGCAGCCACAAGTAATCTACTTGCACTTAAAGGCCTATATCTGACCTGTCTACATTGTACCTTAATGTCTTCAGGTCGATTTGTCTCTGCTCGTTTCTCTTGAAGCTTCTTCTGGATGGAGTCAAGGGTCACTTCCACGGCAGGCTTGGCAGATTTATCTGACAGGTCTTGCTTCTTGTCATCCTCCTTCTCCAGCTGAGAGCCGAAGCTCTTGGGGAGCGTGTTGCTGCGCTGACGCACAACAGGGCCCAGGTCTTCCTCCGATATCTTCAGTTTTGACTCTGAACAGGGAAAGATGAGCAATTTTTCATTTTTGAAATGTGACAGTGTCAGGATCACTGCCTCACATCAAATCTAAATGAGGCAGAGTCGAGCTACCCCCAGAGGTGCACCAGTGGTGGCTGCTCACCTTTAAGCTGCTTTCGGAATTTGGCCAAATCATTTGTCCATTTGAGCACTTCAGGGTTGGCTGCTTTGTCACTGTGGGAAGGCTGGGAGGAAAGAAAAGCCATGCTGAATCTGTGTTAAACCACCACGAGCGACTCACTGAAACAAGTGTGTGGCACAAAGGGGTACAATGGAATTTGGACCCAGCACAGAGCACATGCTTCTGACTGGCAGCTGCACACCTCTGACCAGCCCATTTCAGACCTTGCTTTAATTGCTCCTGCCTGTCACAACATTCTGTTTTAGGGGCATCATGAAATGGATTTTCTTTTTAGAAAACACAAAACATTTGATGCCAATGATTAAGCTGTAGGAGTGACTCAGAAGGCCGGATGCACATTGGAATCCTTGTGCCTATTGTTTCCTGACAAGAGGGTACCTCTAGAATAGAGGAAACCTAGCAAGAACAGTTGAAAAGTGTTACGACACATGCATCCACACCAAAGGCTGCCTGACATCCAAAGACATCAAAAAACCCAAATTCTAGGCTACAGCAAGCTCTGAGCATTTCTTCAGCCTTGCAGGCAAGATCTTTCCAGTACAGTTCTCTGCCATTTAGATAGCCAAAGATGCACACATGCAAAGCTTTACAGTTCCTTACAAAGCTTTCTGTGCATCAGAAGGGCATGTCAGAATAATTAAGAGTCCAGTACACTGCTGCTTCTCAGCAGCACTTGACTGTGGTTCCTTGCTCAGGAGTGAAGGCAGCTGCTCTCTCTCCTCTGCAATGCACAGGTGTCCTGGGATTACCATCATGCAAATGAGATCAGCAACTGTGCTTCCCATATGCTTAAGTTAAATAAATAAACAAACAAACAGAAGTTGAACACAGCTATTCCTACACACTGTCTTAAGCAGTGGCCAAAATCCTCTGAGTTCATTAGCCTTCCTCTCTTGTGCTGCACGGATATTGCATAATACCTAGAAAGGTAATTTGCTCAGTGTGCATACATATTTCTGGGGAGGCAGCAGGTCTTCTGCCTTTTTTTTGCCTAACCTCATTATAAAAGCTTTCAAGCCCTCTGTATGTTTGGTATATTTCCCTAGTGTCCCTCTGTATGCTTGACCAACTTATGCTTGACCAACTTCCCTTGTGTCCCTTCCCTTTGCTGCTAATGCATACATCTCCATAAATGCTTAATTCCTAGAGACTCACTCTGTATTTCCTCTCCTCTTCGAATTTGTCCTCAAATCTCCTGATCTTTTTCTTCAGCCCCTGAATCCTGCGGGTGAGTTGTGCAGGGGTAAGGTCTTCTCTGTCGTCTTCGTAAGATCCTAAAGATGAACTCCGTCTCCTGCCAAGAGCAGAGATTGCAGGAAGAGCTGATCCAAACAGCCACAGTACATCCTGATGCAGAGAAGCCCACTCCAACTTTGTGTGAATGAAGGCAAGGCCCACAAAAGTGAGCTGCTACTCTGCAGTGACAGATAGCAAAAGATGCTCTAACAGCCTCTTTCAATAAGTCTCTAGATATTAATGCACAAACACAGAAGATATTAACTACAAAGAACTTTTTTTAAAGTATCAGCTCCCTGTGAGTAGGAACAGAAACCCAACACAGCACAGCCGATCTGAAGAGATACTGCTTGACACAACTGTGCAAACCCTTTGCTGCTGCATGTGAAAGTCAGCACCGGCAAATCACAACCCACCTCATGAAGGAATGAGAATTGGGAGGAGAAGGAGGCACTTCTGTATCCTCCAGGTACTGTTGGCTCTGTCCATAGGCATAGAAGCGAGGGGACAGCATGGGATCGCTGTCCTCATCCAGAAGCTGGCGAATCAAGCGCCCGGCCTGCGGGGAAAGGCGAGCCTCATCTGAGTCTAAGCCGTCTCGCTGCCATGAGGAGAGAGCAGGGATGGGCTCTGGGAACAGTAAGACAAAGGCTGGTTTTATCAGGTTTCTTTTATACGTAAGACAGACTCCAGGTAACTTTCTAATGAACCTTGACCTGCTCATCCTGGACTGTGGCTCTTCTCACCAGGCATTCTCTGGTCACTACTCCCATCTGCCCCGTGTGCAAAGCATCACAAAGCCTGGCCACAGCAGGTATCCTACACAAATATAAGTCATCTCTTAGGTGCAACAGAAAACTACCCAAAAGCTGACCAGGAATTACCATGGACTGACACCAAACGAGGCAATCACCAGCTAGCACCTCTGAGGAAAAAGTTATGCTGAACAGAGAGCATTACTGGCACATGGTATATAGAAGAGGCAATTGGATTCCAGAAGGAATTTTTTTTACTTTCAAGATGTACAAATGCTGTAAATGAATAGTGTATTAGTGGTTCTCCCATAGGCCCCAGCACTCCAATGTGACTGTTGCCTGCTATTGGAAATTCAAAGCCTAGGAGTAAGCATAGGTTCTTCGAATCTGCAAGCAAAAGGTGCCCCACATTACCACCTGTTCCACAGGCTGCTTAGCCCACATATTAACAATTATAGTAATATGGTCTGAGTTTCCCCTTTTCCCTTTCACATGCAATCCTGCTGCTTACAGCATGGTAGAGAAGTGAGGAAATCTTCAGCCCCCTGGACAACCTAAACAGCCAAAAGTAAAAGCAATGTTGTACAGGGAGGTGGTGGAGGGGGAGAGAAAGGGAAACCCAATTTAGCACTGCTGATTAGCATAATAGAGCCCACAGAAAGCAATCGCCTCAATCTTGTGATCACTCCCTCCAGATGCCATAAGGAGTCTAACATTTTGTGTTCAGATAGTTTACTAAGCTGATTTGCATGCTCCTACTTAAACTGTCTAATCCTGTGGTGCTAAGAGCCAGGCTTTGAACTTCTAAATCTAACAAATAGTTCTAGAGTCAAGTAACAAAACAAAAACCTTATAGAAAGCTCCCAGACCAGTTGCAGAGCTATGGACTTATTGTTTCCTGTGCCTAGTGTGTCTATTCTTCATTCACAAAGAGAGGCAGTTTTTGAAGTTATCAGTTTATGAATAAAAAGCAGCATTTCCTTTTGCTGAACAAGGTTAATGTTTTCACAGCTCAGAGTGGATTGCATGAGGATTCCCCTGCAGAACCTCTGTGCTGTTTAACATTCCCCCTCTGTACAATTCAGGCAGTGCGAGATCATCGCCAATGCAGCAGTGATGGGCTCAGAGCTGTTTTGCTTGTGCACATCTTCAAATGATGCTCTCCTCCTTCTGCCTTCTTCCTTAGCACATGGATACAAATGGCATGCCTCTGCTCAGAGGCTGGTGCTGCATGCACACTGATGTGCTACCCTGAAAGGGGTGACAAGAGGTTTTTGCACAAGCTTTTTGCATAATAGCCCCTCAACAGTGTTGTGGTAAGAGAAGCACATACAAGCCTGGCTCACAGGGGCTACTTCCACAGGGTATGCAAGCCCCAAGTGTATGTATGTAGGCTGTTTTGCCATGGTTATGTAGCCTGCACTTCCTTCAGGTAATTTCTAAAAAAAGAGATTTTCTGAGCTCTGTTCAGCCTCGGCATTTTCTAATACCTGAAATATTTTGCATCCACTTCCCTGAATCTCTCATGATTTTAGGAAGGGTCTCACAAGATCTTCTGTAGCAAAATAAAGGGTAATACAAAAGGAAAAAAAAACTAATATATTTGACCAGCAGGAAAAAGAGCTAAATGATGCATGAAATTTTTCTAGACATCTCTCACTTCTAATTGTTTGAATACCTCTCACCCACAAACCAAATTTCCTCTGGGAAATTGTTAAATAACACCTCCATGGGATTTACATAGATGGAATAAACTTAGAAAAAATCAGGCATATTTAGCAGTAACTAAATTAAGCTCCTACCACACCAGCTAACAAAGCCATTATTAATAATGCATGATGT
Source organism: Promerops cafer (assembly GCA_013398275.1). Classification (NCBI taxonomy): domain Eukaryota; kingdom Metazoa; phylum Chordata; class Aves; order Passeriformes; family Nectariniidae; genus Promerops; species Promerops cafer. Next base: position 1,202,455 of record VZSE01004306.1, on the reverse strand, counting down.
ATGTGACTTTGTCCAAGGTGGATTTAAAACCAGATAGCATGTGACGTTCAGGGAATTGCGATGGCTCAAAGAGCCTCTGATCAAACCCCAAAAGACAGCAAAGCACATTATGTAACCCAATAGAGATGGAGGTGTGTCTACTTTCTATTTTGTTGATTTCAAAATATTCCCCCAAAACAGAAATTCCCATTACAAAGAAGAAAGTGTTAAAAAGGAGAAGAAAAAAAAAGTCCTAAAAGGAAAAACCAAATTTGAGACTTGACAGAAGAAATGGCTTCTACAGAAAATCAGCTTTCTTCAACCCTTGCTCCTGGAAGGCCTGACTCTATGGGTAATTTTGTTTCCCTTGCTGACCACAAACATTTAAAAGACAAAACCTCAACTAGACACAAAATGGCTAGACCCCTGAGAGCAACACAGAAATTCATCAAGGAACATATTTAGATACGTACAATTACAGATTTTGTCTACATCAGATCACTAAGTGGACCAGAGCTGCAGCCCAACTGCCTTCTCTCTCCTGCTTGCCAGATGCCAGGCCCTTCAGCTGGAACCACTGGAATTGCTGGATCACACACACACACAGGAACCCACTAAGGGTAAGCTGCTGCTTTTTCTGACAGTGCACAATCAATTCCTCTTTAACAAGATGCATAATATCTTTTGTTATTCATTTAGCCAATTTAGCTATCGAAGCACTGAGCTTTTTCTGAAGGCTGCTGAACTCCTGGATTGAATGGTTTTGAATTATCTGCTATGGAGTCCAGTTTTAAAGCATCCACTATCATGATTAATGCTGCCAGCCTTTCCCCTTTCAATACAGATCGTAAACATTTCATCTTTTCTTTCTCACTGACTTGACAGAGCAGTTACACTTGTTACACTTACTCCTCTTCTGTCCTGAACAGATCTCTCCTGCTCAGGGAAATCTCTCAGTTTTCTACTCATCTCCACATTCTTTCCATGTACTATTTTTCCCCCCATTTTCCCGAATGATAACTTTTCATGGGGGGGGGGGAGGGGGGAGGGGGGAAGAGGGGAATATTTAGCCACCATGGCTGTACCAGTGCATAGAAAGGGTGAAAAAAATTTTAATGCCTTGGTCAGACTCTCTAGGCATTTCTTTCAGGCATGCCTTTTCTAAGCTGGCACAGAAGCAGTGAACTGTGTGCTGGTAGTGAGCCTGCAGTTCTTCAGAAGTGCTGCTCTCCCTCTCAAAATCCCACAACCAGCTCATCTTTCAACAAAGCTGTCAGACATCTGCCAGGTGTGGCTCTGCAGAGCTCTGCAGGCACACAGAGCATTGCCTATGGCAGTACAACCTCTCTGCCAACCTGCTGCACAGAGGGCTGGAGATTTTAATAAACCTGAACCATTAAGTGCTTCACACCAGAAGCAAGATTTATTGTATCAAACTGGTGCATTATTGGTAAGCTCCAAGTCATCTTGCTGACAAAACCTGTCTTTTTTTAATCACTACATTGTATATTTGCCACAAGGTTACTGGGGGCTGCAGGGCCAACAGAGGGGTGTCTACACACAAATACCACTTGAGGTGCAGCCAGCAAAACGCCACAGGCATCTCCTGTTTCCCTCTCTGCAGCCACACAGCTCATACATGCTGCTAACACTGCTTTTACACACACCCATCTGTCAACCAAACGAGGCCAAACCTTAGCTACTGTAAATTAAAGTAGGTCCAGAGGGATTAAAAAGTCTAAACTCATTACAACACCTGAGGTGCTAGTATCAAATGTCACTTGAAAGACTCCAGAAAGACCTCTCATAATGAAATGAATAAAGTAATTTAAAACCCCATCCAAAGCATTCACTAGCTCAGTAACAACCTATTTTCTTCATCTTATAAATAACTATGAAAATATCCTTGTTTGAATACATCAGCAGGCATTCTTCCTACACAGATCAAAAGAATAGCCCAAATATAGTGCTACCACACCTCTTCACTTAGTGAGATGACACATCTTTCAGCTAGCAAGCAAACTTTGTATTTTGTTTATAGCATGTCATAACAATCAAAAATACAATTTGAATATTTTGATGCTATTCAGTAAACAATGGAATTTTTTTCGACATTTAGTAATAAAAATAGAATCACCTTTTGATTTCTTATGCTAAAAAGTGTTACACACAAATACACTGATCAATCTAAGTCCACAGTGTTGAAAAAAAGAAAACTAAACTCAGCTTCTGTTCTGCTATACTATATGGATTTTTCTGCATTGCTTTGGGTTTTTTCCATGGGAAAGTATCAATTAAGTTAGTGTCAAAACTATTTGTAGATCAGCTTCACCCTCAGGGTCTCAAGTGCTGCAATACTTGAACTCAAATTGTGTTTTTAACTTGTTTTTATTTTTTTTTTTTAAGCTTGAAGTAAAATGCTAGCTGATTGTTTCCTAAGTGCTTGTTAGTGCAAACTCTGCTTGAAATCTCAGCTACAGAACTTTTTGTCAGTAATCGGGTGACATCAGCAGCAATCACACCTCATATTGATTTACTGACCTGCCTGCTCAGCCCAATCTGCTGACAGGGCCAGCCACTGCTATGGAGAGCAACATACTTCCAGATTTTCCTTGAGGACAGGATAGCAAGTTCTGGGCTTGAATTAGAAACATTTGGTGAGAAATCTGCACAGTAGTGCTGGCCTGTGAGAGAACACTCTGTTCTCCTCAGTCGCTGCACCTGATTCAAACGTAATCCACAACGATTAGAAACCTTAGCTGTGGAAGCAGCTCTGAACATGCCTGCTCCCAAAGCCATCTCAGCTGGCAGTCACTGACTAGCTTAGCAGGCAAACCCAGCAGTCAGACGTGACGCCCCAGTTCACAGGGACAGCTCGGTCCACATCCAGGGCAATAAAACTCCCTGACCCACACCTGCCAAATGCACACTGGGAAAATACTCCTGGACCACGGGAAATGCACTGAGGCAAGGAGTTCAGCACTTGGATTTTGCTGGGGCACTGCTCACGCCCTGAGTGCTGCGTCAGTAGCCTGATGATTCTTACACAAGCCTCTATACTTAGCAGGTGAGTGGGATGCAGAAGGTGGGCACATGGCAAAGTGTGAGGCTGTGCATTGCAGGGAGCAGGGAGAAAATGTCTCTGTCCTCTCCGTGCTCAGCTTTAGGTAAAGGGAACACAGCCTGGAGAAGTACAGCAAATCTCTCCTTGTGTACAGATTACAGATAAGGTGAAAGTTATGGGAAAAAAAAATCTGGTAGAGATTACTTCTATTGTAACATGAAGGGCACAGGGCCCTGCCAGCTCATCTGGCAGCAGTTATCATAGTTCTGTGCCCCTGAAAGAGGGCTTTTAAGGCAGCTCTGCTCTTTAAATGATGGAGAGCCTGCCTGCGTGACAAATAAAAGCTAGTCAATGGACAAGGTTGTCTTGTGTAATTTTGTGTCCATTGTTGAAGGCTCTTTCCTAACATTTGACTGGAGGCAGTGACAGCTACAGCTCAAGGCAAGTCCTCAACCTGTAATTGTTCTCACACGTCACTTGTGAAAGTCCCAGCAGTTGCCCTGGTCACTAGATGGTCTGGATTTCCTACAGTATGACATAGAGGACCAGGACCCCAAACATTAGCTCAACTATGTCCTGAAAGAATGGGTCATTTCCCAAGAGAAGGACCTACAAAATTTGCTAGAGCAAAGCAATAAACAGCTCAGTGTTTGGGCATTTGAAGGGACAGTCCTTTCTCTTTTCCCTTGGGGATGCAACCACAGCTGTGGCATGGATCCTGCAGAGATGTGTGAAGGTTTGAGTGACTTGAGTTGGCTGGTAGGGAGAGGGAGGATGTCCTGGTTGTTAGAGGTGTGGATGGGTGGGTGGTACAACCCTGCCCTGCAACGCCAGTCTCAACAACAGACTCTGCTGTTAGCTACAGAAGCAGTCTGAGAGTTGATGTTAAGATATTCCTCTTCCTGGCTGCTGCGAGCTTGATTCCATATCCACAGCTAGGAAAGACTCAGTCTCTCCTTGCTGAGACACAGAAGGCACCATTTTGCTGCAGTTCACCCACACCAACAAAATGGTGATTCTGGAAGGCACGCATTTCAGAAGATGATGTCTCTCTCACCCCAGACAGCTGATTCTTTTGCAACTGCCCACCTCCTCCTCCTGTGAAATACATGTGAACAGAAGGGAGGAAGGAGCAATCAGAGGGAAGCACAGTCACATGTGCCCATAATCCTTTCTCATATTTGCAGGGCAAGAAAGCTAGAATCCAAACGTAAGAGCATGCCTACTAAGAGGGAGCAGTACCAAAGAAGCAACTTATTTCATATAATGGGAAAGCCTACGGCAGACAGAAAGGAGCTGTGTTCTCCCCTTCATGTGTTCCTATGACTCCTATTAGTAATGCAGGAAGGAAAAAAAAAAGTCATTATTTCCAAAGGTTCACAGGACAGCTGAAGCCACACATCACCTCTGAGAATGCAGACATGCTCACCCTGGCTTGAGACCCGGCAGGGCTCTGCTAATTGGCCCCTCAGTAAACATCCTGCAGCCGGGGCCACCTGGGAGCCCTTCCCTGGTACTTTGATCAGCCGTGCTGCATGTGTGGTGATTCCACCCAGGGAATCCCCACCAAGCAAGCAAATGGAAAAATTCCCTCCTGTGCATGGTGACTGCTTGCCTGGCTGAATCAAAGGCAGCCATGGCTGCAGGTTTTCTTTGCTCGCACCTGAAGCGTCATAACTACTCACCTCCTAGAGGGAAAGGCAAAACACACTAGGTCATGTACCCTGTGCAGGCAGGAGCAGAGAACTTCTCTTCTCAGTGGTCCTCAGAGATGGTTATTTTAGAGCAATGAATTAGTTGCACATTTTCCCTCTCTTGCTTTATTAAAACACCACACTTGTGTTTTCCTGCTTCTTCCCTGTCAAAACCCATCTTTCATTCCTAAAGCATAAACTAACAGAAGAAATCTGGCTTGTGCACAGACACATACTCTGTAACTAGAAAAGGGTTCGATCCCAAAACTACTGGACACCTTCATTTCATCTCAATTTCAAATGAAATTAATTAATGGCACCCACAGAGTTTGCCCAGATTCCCACTCTTAAATGAGTAAGCGTACAGCCAACCAGGCATGTACTCTGGAGAGGAGAGCTAAGAAATAGTATTAAAGCAATTTATATGACATACAATCAATTTAACACTGCCATTTAAGCTGGTGATCAAAATCCTTCACAGCATACACAAAAAAAAGTTATTTGTAAGACAGAATAACAGACAGCATTTTTTACCAGCTGTGCTTTTCTGGTGTGAATCATTATTTCTAAACAGTGATTGAAGAAAAGTTCCTTTTAGACTGTGAAATACCCAGTTGCTTTGAAGTGTAGGGCAGTCTAGCTTAATTACTCATTGATCAGCCACCAAGAAATAAGGTATCTTGAAATCCTCAGGGGCTTAACATTACTAAACAGAACATGAAAGTAACTTCAAGAATAAAACATTTCATTTTCCACCTCTAAGTGACAATTAGAGTTAGTACCATTCAGTATTTGCTTCCAGTTTCTCCAAACTTTCAGTTCTATATTCAGGACAAAGTTGCTTTTCTGTTGTTTTTAGCAAGAGAACATGGTTGCATAAAGATACACCCAGCCCATTCAGGTTTCCCCTCTCTCTCATTTCACTCACACAACCAGCCATCACACAATCCTACCTTCCCAGGTGTTGTCATCACACAGTGATGTTAAATCCAGCCGAGGCACTTCAGATACAAAGCTGTTTTCCTGATCATCAGCATCTTGATTTCTTTGCAACTTGTTTTCAGGCATACTTGGATGTTCTTGAATCTTCATATTTGAAGTCAGCTATGTTCCCATACACCCAAGGAAATGAGAGAGAAAAGAAAAAAAAAATGTTTCAGGATGCAGAGGGGGGAAAAAAACCCCTGCAAGTCACAGCAGCAGCGAGCTCATGCCTTTAGCTAAAAAGATCCAAACAGATCCTGATGTTTCCAGCTCCAAATCCCTTGCTTGGTGTCCCCTGTGTACTAATCGCTCACTCACACCAGTAAAAACATCTGTCCATCTGCCTTCCTTGAATTTTTCCTTCTTTAGAAAGCTACTGCAAGTTCCAGAGACTGCCTGCCCTGACAACTGCATGCAGCTGAGAAAGCCTCCAATAGTGGATTGGGATGAAACGGGAGGGAGGGAAGCAGGGAGGCAGGAGAAAGGGAGAGGGAAGGGGGTGGCTGCGTACACTTCCTACAGGAGCGTAACTCCTTCGAGCAACAACAACAACGCTGCTGCTGCTGCTGCTGCTGTGAGGCTGTAGCAATATGGTGCCTTCTAAAAAGCAGGCACCAGAGCTCCTGAGGCAGCAGCCGCAGCCAGCCAGCCAGCCAGCAGTGCAGGCTACGTACATGAATGCTCTCATGCAGGCTGTGCTGGCTCAGATCAATTAGTGCCAGCTAAGCTGTGCTGGCTGCACATTCCCCGATTTCCTGTGGTTGTTTTCTAGCTGGGCGTGGGGAGAGCAGAACTATTTATGGAGGAGCTCTGGGTATTAAAGCGGTGTTGCGCAAATCCAAACGGCAGTAGGGTTTGGCATCTCAGCTGGAAGCACTGTGGACTCTGGGAAAACGCCAAAAAATTCACACAAGCATCCAGGAATAGGAATAAAAAACCAAAAAAAGCAGAATTCTGTGAAGTACGTGATTCATCAGCTAGTACTACCTAGAAGCAATTGCTGTTTGTCTCAGCACTGTTCCCCCTGCACACACCACACGTCGTGTGCATTTATGCAGAAATCCCTGCCATTCCCCCAATCCAGAGACACAGTGCGCGTGTCTGTGACAGCGCCTGATGAGAGCGCTTCTGTCACTCCAAAATAAATTAGCTGTAATGCCTCACAGAGGGCAGTAGGGAAAAGGAAGTGTAGTGCATGTACATAAACATGTAGTGTGATATGTATAAACCCACCAACAAACACAGGGCTAGATGAATAGACAGGATTATGTTACTACATAAACTATTTGATTTGTTAAGAACAGCTTAAGGCATAATTCTCTCAAACACAGTCCAGTGGGCAGTCAGCATGCAGATTTTCCCTCTGCAGGTATTTTGAAAATCTAGTAAACAATCTGCATATTCTGATATGGGAAGAAAACGGGCCAAAAGAAAATCACCAGTATTTCTGGACCTATTTTCTTTGTGAATCCAGAAGCACAGCCAAATGCTTCAATATCTTTAATACATGCCACTAAGGCAAATTTACTTTTTTTCATCAGCAGAAAGCTAATGATGTGTTTGGTGCATCTTTTCCCTTTTGAGCAGAAAAAACAAGTAACTTTCATGAAGAGGGAAAAAAGTTGCCCAGCAGACAAATCATATGAATAAATGTTTTTATCTGGATTCAGTTGCATCAATCCCTGCAATTGAACAGGGTGCTAAATAATCTCATCTAGGCTTCCTTTCCCACAAAAGGTTGGATCAGGTGATCTTTTGAGGTCCCTTTCAACCTGGGTTGTTCCACTGTTTGAAAAATCTGGTTGATGAATACCCTGGTATTTGTAAAGAGTGTTCTGTATTGTATTTGTGTAAGGTGTGTATTTCCTGTTCATTTCAATAAATGGCCTTTTTGAACCATTATAACAAAATGAAACACTAAATGACAGTTTGCCAAGCATTAATAACTCATGCAGCTTGACGCTAAATCTGATTACAAATGTGTTTATTGTGAGAGCTGTACGTGGAAAAATGCTAATTCACCATTCGGTATCTTTTAAGCTGCTTCCAGGTTGGAAGGACTTAAATATTTCTCTAAGGTCCATTGACAAATTTCCTGCCAGGATTTAAACAGTCTGTGTACCTCACAAACAAAGACTGCCAACTGTACCAGCTGATAAACTGCTTGTAAATTGCCAGCACAGTATTTAAAGGTGATATTTTAAAGCAAGGAAAGAAATAAAGCATCGAGTTTCAACATAGGTGCTATTTTTAATAACAAAGAAGTGTGAAGGAGAGAAACATTCCTAGATTTTGATAATTTCAAAGGGACCAACCTGAGAATACCATCTCATCACCACAACTGATACTAATTAGAGATAAATGTCTTTCTACGAAGAGTGTACAATCAGGACTTATAAGTCAGGACTTATTAAGACTCTTAAAAGATATCTGTAGCAGATATAAGGGCACTTCCCAGATAGGTAAACATTTCCAATACACATATATTAGAACAATCATATAAATGTCTTCTTCCTCCTGAAGTAATTTCAGTCATTGGAAATATTTAAAAGGTGTGTAAAAACAGGCCTGTGCCCTGCCTGCAGCCAGTTACTCTCCTTTCCTTGCTCACTGATGTAGGCTCTAATACAATGAATAAATCATTAGGTGTTCTGAAGAACAATGGTGGTACAAACCCAGGAGACTCGATAAAGCAGATGTTTAACTTCCTTTGCATTAACACTCCAAACCCACCGAGTAGTAGATAATTCAGTATTCCCATCACTTATTTTCTTTTTTGATTTCCTGATACCACAAGCTGCCACTCTCTAGGAAAATAATCAAGTAAGAGAGAACTACTTTGCTCTAGGTATGGATGTGCCACAATTTCTTACAAATCAAAGGGGAAACAAGTTGATGATGTTGGTAACAGTTGGCAGTCACAGTTCACTGCAGATATTACATAAATGACCACAAAAAAAATCTTCAAAGCAGGTACTTGAATTCTGCTTTTTAGAAGCTGCTTCTGCAGGCATGCTTTGCAGGCACCAGTAACTACAGATCTAAGTAGCCTGGGGATAAGTCAGCTGCATTCATTCTCCCTGCTCCAATGGAGATTGAGCATAAAGAGTAGCTCAAACAGCAAGAAATAAATGGCAACAGAAAGACTTAAATTCTGATCAGGAGGTTATATTCTGTTCAATTACATATGGATTCCAATCAACTCTACATAAAAGGCTTGCTTCCCCTACATGTGATCTTCCATTACAGCCACAAGCAGGAAGCATCCTTAAGCACATCTTAAGAATACAACCTGATGCAAGAACACAGACATTCTGCTGCCTTCCTCCTACCTGAGCCATGCCAACACCCCTCTACACTTGTTGTCATGTTGGTATGAATCTTAAATACTTTTCTCTTATCAAAACCTGGGTACTAGAAACCTGTGTTTTCATCCTGGAACTTAGCTACTTCCAAGAGCAGATTATGAAAGTTATAAAACCACTGAAAATTAATTTGAGGCTTGTGTTTCAAGGTATTTTTACAGTCTCATGGAGACCCAAGTCAGCAAAACTGGTAGCTATGGCAAATTCCAAATCCTTTTCCTAACAGCTTTAGACTGGAGGCAGGGTAAGAAAGAGAAAAGAGTAAGAAGAACCTTGTCCCTTCCACAACCTGAATGAGTTGTTTGTTATGAAATATATGTCTTTAAGCTGCCCTAAGCAAAAGGCTTATAAGAGGCAAGGAATGTAAAACAACTCTGCAGGAATGTAACATTTCCTTGACCTTGTAATTCCTATATAATACACAGTCTCTGGGTTAAGATCCTCCCCCTGCTGTTAAAATTTTACACTTTAAAACTTTTCCTAAGGTTTAGTTTATTTTAAGATTATGATTTCATATTTAAATGTATGTCCACCAGGCTAATTTAAAAGCTTAGTAGGAGTATTGTGTGCCATGGCAGCAACAGCAGCTTTTCCACGTGCAAGTGGGTATGTGAGGAACACAGTGTTGCAAAATCTAGGCTCTGGAAATACAACAGCTCACGAGCAAGTGCAAGGGATTACTGACCCTCTGGGAGCAAAGCAGGAGACCCATGTAAGCCCAGTCAGAGCAGTGATCAAAGGAAGCCCTGAACACCTTTTGCAGAGGCTACATATTTCAGAGTCCCACAAAATTTACCAGCTACCACACAGCTGATCAGAGCTCAGCTGTTAGCAACCTTTTACCTTTCCCACTAGGTGGAAGTAATTCCTACCAGAAATGAAGTCTTTCAAAGGCAATAAATGCATAGTGGCTTTTATTTTTAAAAGAAAGCCAGGAGGAGTCTGATTTTAAAAACTACCAGCCTTCAGTCAACTCTGGACAGCCAGACAGTGGCTACAGCTGCTTTATTGTGCCCATTTAAAAGGGATGCAAAATTGAGGGAGAGGTGCCTCAGATAACTCTCCCCAGTATTTCAAATGGTTGGCTGTCTAGAGGTTTTTTAAGCAAACCCAGATGAACCAGTGATTGCAAATGGGTTCAACCTAACCCAACCCCAACCTTTGAAAACACCATAAAGCCAGTGCAATAAGTGTGTGTGTGTAAGAGAAATTGAAAGCTGGGGGAAAAACTGCTGCCATCAACATCACATCTCTCCTGACATCCATCCCATCCATCTACTCTTAGAAAGAATCAGGAGGTGATCCAGTTTTCTAAGACAAATGGATTACAGACACCTGTGTTCAAAAGCAACAGGCTGCATTAGGAAATGATAAATAAAAGGCCAAATGATTTTAGAGAAATCAAGAGAGACAAGCTAATCTTACTCCCCTGGCAGATAAGCAGTCAGATGTCCTGTTTGCCATAATTAATGAGGGAACTTCACATCACTTAAACCACAGTGCTGACTTCAGTGATCCTTCCCTTTTTGGCAAGGAGGGATCAAAGGGACTGAAGCAGAAGCTATCAGACTACTCAATGGTTGAGATGTTCCCTAAACTATGTGAATAAAAAGCAGAGGTAAGGGACAGAAAAAGTACATGCTAACTCCATTCCTCTTGTGAAAACCAAAACTATATGCATAACTACTTGTTTCTGCTCAATGAAACGCTTATTTAGAGACCACAAAACTGAAACACAAAAACAGCAACAAAAAAAATACCAACCTGAGAATGCCTGAAAAAAACCTCATCGTTTTCACTTTCTTTGCTATAAAAAAACAAACAAACAAACAAACATATTACAAACACAAAACCAGACTTGTCTTGTAACAAAAGCAAGCAGGACTTCGGCACACAAAGGTTTTCACATTCTTGCTACTTCTGCACACTCACTAATTCACACAGTAAACGAAGGGGCTCTCTGGGCTGCAGCACTTCAGGCTGCTGAACTACGTATTTTTTGCTTCCTCTCAGGAGCTATTTGAGACCAATAATGTCATTTAATTCCAGTGCCCTTAATTCAAACCAATACAACTGTATTGGTATTGTATCCCAACAAATATAACTGTTGAGAGAAATTGTCATCTCAGGTCAGCAGAGTGAGGCTGTACAGCTCTCACAAAGGAGTGAAGTACAAGAGCTGGATTCCCAACCCAGAGGCCAGGTAAGACAGGCCCTGCATTCCTGTGTGGAGTGTGCTGGTTCAGGTGCTCCACAGCTGATTTCTTGTCAAGTCTGCACCATCAGCACCTTCAGTGACATTCCTATCAGGCTGGGAAAAGAGCCTTGGTGGCATGTGCTGCAGGGCAAAGCCCACGCAACACACACGGTGCCTCCTTGAAGTTCTGCTTGGAAGTTAACATGGTGGGTAATCTGTTCTGTGGCATACATGTCACCCCCACAGCCTGGGTTGGGAGATCTCTCAGGCTGTACTACAACCACAGGGAAAGAAAAACATATATATACATAAAATTAAAATCACCTTTCTTCAGATAAAATTTCCATGTCATCAGGTCCTGTTCTGTCTATAGGCTTGGATGAGCTAAAGCTTTCCATACTCTGCAAAACAGTAAATATTAAAGCAGTAAGATATATATGAGAAACAGATTCAAGCTGCAGGCCATTAAACAGATCAAATACAGAAATATCCAACAAGATTTCTAGGAAAAAGGTAACACACTACTGCCCACTGCTCTAAACAAACCCCATCCATTATTGCCCATAAAGTGCAAGAAAGCCCAACTGCTCACTGCTTCGTCTCTTTCATCAGACGACCTGAAAACGTCAGAACAGAATAATGCTGCATGGTACCCTGCCAGCTCCTGTTTTACAGACTGACTGACAGCCTAGGCTTGGGAGCAATTCTTTGGTCTGTGCAACTCCTGTAAGAGCAGGTAGCAAAATCCACAGCAACCTCTCAGCAGAACTCCTTATGTTCATGTTAGAAAGTCCTCCACTTCTCAGCCAAACCCTTCTTTAGTTTCTTCTTAAACAGGTATAAGAATGCAAAGAGATTGCACAGATGTAATTCTGGGCTAATAAGAATGCAGGGCACGCAATTTAACAGGTTTTGACCTCTTGTTCTGAGATTTGTCTTGGCTACCATTAAGAACATGAACATTGTTGAGTACTGCCAGGACAAGCCATGTGCCCACTTCAAGCACATGTCCAGGAGGCTTTCTACCCTGGGTTTTGGGGAAGTCCCTCTTAAATAGGAGGAAGTGGGTTCCTGCCCTGGAAACTACGTGCACAGACTTCTTGGGGCAGTCACAGCCCTCTCTCACCTGCTACACCTCCAGCCCCTTATGGTGACACAAGTCAGTCATTCCAGCCTTGCCTAATTTGATTCTTCAAGTCCTACTGATACCTGGCTACTATGCCCCTAAAATGCAGTTACAAGCTTTTAATGCTTTGTGGTTGGTTTGCTTGGGAGTCTAAGTGGAACTGACAGTTTCTCCACCGCTGACTTGTGCTTTTGAGCCAGATGCAATCAGACAGCTAAGAGGAAAGCTTCCACACACTGTCCTACACACTATTTCAGGCTTTGAAAAAAAGGAATACTCAGAAAAAGGTGTTTAAGGAGAGACAACATAATGAACTTGTTTACATGACAAAGACCTATTAGTAAATGCTAAGGTGCATGTTATTTTATACTCCAAGTAAGTAGTCTAATTGGGGTTATTATTTGGTGTTTAAAGGTGTAGCCAAAAGAAAGCAAAACCATCACACATCCTTTTGGCAGTCTCTGAAATGCAAGTATGTAATAAACATACTCATTAAAACTTAAAAAGCAGCTTCTGCTCTTCCAAAACAATAGCACCATGCTCTCTGCAAGATGTTTCATAATGATACTTGCAGTTGATCATCCCACTCTGACATTTCCTATAGCCAAGCAAGCAAGAACCACATTGCTGGTCATCCTGGTCAAAGTGCTTTTAACATGAGATTAGTTCATTTTACATTCCTTTTAGCCTTTGTCCTTCAAGAGATCAAAAAATAAGGGGCAGGGTAAAGTCCAGTGGACAGAGCTAAGTTTGAGGACATTTCTTCTGGGCACATTTGAAGACTTCATGAATGCTTTTCAGATTTGCAGCAAAAGTGGACACTTCCATCAGTACTTCCTTCGTAAATCCTGAGAAAAATTCTCATTTACATTGAAACTGCTTTACACTCCACAGAGTGGAGGCACAGAGAAAAGGTGATGAAAAGATCATAAGCACTAGACCTTTGCCTATCTTAAAGTGCATTGCTACAAGCAAAGACAGAAGTGTGAATGTGTCTGTCTCACTCTGCTTTCATGAAGTATCACATGAGAAGATTGTGGATACTGAGCACTAAATTTAAGTTACTAAATTGAGCACAGTGTACAATTTTTGGCATCTTGCCTTCTTTTGATCATAATGAAAAACAAATCCACCTCTCTAGAATCTCTGCACAGGGTAAGAACATCAGATCATTGCAATTCTGTCATCTAAATGAGTCGCAACACAGGTCACATTAAGAACTTGCTTTCAGCAGGCTCTAAAACTTAATCAAGCACCACTGAAGGAAATGCCCCATAGCTCAGGACAGTGTTTTCACACAGCCCTTGCTGTTCCTGTTAACTATGCAATGCATGCTTGGTGCAGGCACAGCACTTCTGTGCCACTGCACGCAGACCCTGCGCTGAAGCACAGCGCGGTTTCGCAGCTGCTCACACTCCAGTCAGTGTTTGCTCTGGCTGGGAGGGAAGGAGGGTGAACCAGTTTTATTCTACAGCTTGTAGAAGTAGGCAAACTGTCCTCTACTGTGAAGGTCACATGAGAATATGCTGGAAAAGTTCTACAGTATTCCGGATTTTTACAACGTTATAACGAAGTCATTGATGTCTTCAGTAAAACATAGAGGATAGAGGGGTCACCTTTTGGACCAACACACTTCAAAGTGCTTTCCAAATTGCAAGCACCACAGTAAAACACAGGCTTTAGAAAAATGGCATAAAATACCTTTGCCATCTCATTATGAAGTAGTCACTTCAAATCTAGTTTCAGAACTTAGCAGGAATATGAAAATAAACTTGACCTGAACATGAAAACCTACATCTAAGGTTCCAAACTCCTTGCAAGGCTTTTGAAGGACTGGGGAAAAGACCTATACCCTTTTATGCTTTCCAAAATGCTTCACCAAATTCAAAAGAAAAAAAAGCAAAAAATTGTAGAAAGAGAAAATGACTACACATGGAGTATCACAGCAGAAATATGGCTTCTCAGTTGCCTCATCACACGGGTTACAAGTGTTGGATACAGTGTTTCCCATAGTCTAAAACAGGTAGTGAGGCCTGCACTGCAGGCAAAAATGGCTACCTAAAGGAACCAGATGTGCACTGAAAAAAAAAAGCTTTTCCCATCCTAGTAACAGACATCAAATAGTGCAACGTGCTGGCTTACCGCAGGACTGTCCTGGTTGTCATTAAGCTCTGACAGCTTGGTGCTGGATTTCTGCCGTTTTGATTTATTCCTTTCACTAAGGTATCCCGAGCCGGTGTCTTGTAATTTTTCAACATCTTGAGCAGCTAGAATACAATCTTCAAGACTGCCAAATCCAGAGGGAATGTTTTCCTTGTTGACAACCTCCCTAAAAAGAAAAGGGACATTACAGTAAGAGGTTGTTTAAAACACTCTCTTGCTACATTTATGGTAGCAATAGAGAACTACATCATACTGACTGGTGCAGATCTGGCAACATCATCTATTCCCTATGAAACCACATTGCTGGTTCTTCCCAATGCAGCCAAAACCACACACTGTGCAATGCTAAATCCCACTGAGGAGCAGAAGCCAATTGTATACACCTCAGGTGAGAAAGCTGTGAGGATTCATGTTTGGGATTTCATTCACTTGCCACTAAACCCAACACACAGAAGCCTTCACATGGAAGCTGGACTAGCCCCTGGCTGCCTGTGGAATTTTTATAGAGAGTATGAAGTGTATTTTCCTTTGAGACACGAGCTTTTAATTTAGAAAAGTGATTCACAGCTGCGGTCCAGGGATCTCCTTTGGTGCATGACACTGCATAATTGGCCCTCTTACTCATAACTCTCAAATGCAAAAGCAGGACTGTGTGGTGCTTTAGCCAAATTCTTGATTTCTATTTGGGAATTACACAAAACATAAAAGGGAATGTACCTCTGCAATGGTAAAACAACTGCTAGGACAGAGGACTGTTTTGCTATGTTGGGAACAGAATGGGACAGCCAGCCCTAAGTCACCACGTGATGCACTCGCTGGGACTCTCTGGGCTTGCAGGGTTTGTGCACGTTTACCAGAAGCCTGGCATATGGCTTATCTTGCCCTGTTGGATCCTTCAGCAGGCAGCTTTCCATTTACCACTTGTTAAGTAGTCTTCCCTCTACTTTGCCCAGCAGTGAAGATGCACATACACATCACTACACCATGGGAACAGGAGAAACACAAGGTGTCTCATTACCCTGCCAGAGGCTAAAGGCAGCTTGCTTATGCTTGACACTGCAACTGGAACATTTGCTAACTCTCTGTGTGGCTGTCTTACACAGTGCTGTGCAACTCCACGGCCTGCTTTCACAAACAGCAGGAGAACTCATCTACACTTGACTGGTGCGATAAGGAACCAGTTACTCTGCAGTATCTGGACAGTGCCAGCATGGCAAGTATTCAGAACAAAAACAAAACTAGAAGGTTCCAGTGGCTTTCTAGATGACAGATCTCTAGGTTTTGTTGGTGGAAAAGAGATACGAAGAGGTATGATAAATCTCTGACTAAACTTTTAAGATAACACATTTGCCTTCATGGAAGTTTTTACAAACCCTTCAGCAGACCAATTACACATTCAGAGCCTATAGATCATGTAATCTTCAAAGCCTGGGAGTTCACCTATGTGATTTTGTGATAAACACTCTTCCTGCCTGTAGTCCCATTTTGTAACATTACAAATCCTCTTGTGATCCACCACAAGGCAAGGAGATGAAGTCACTGACAATCAAAGAACAACAGAAAGACGATTTGAAAGGAATTCTCAATTTTGATAATTTACCCAGAGAAATCCCAGCAATCTGACCTAAAGGAACCAGGGAAAACAATTTGGACCACAGCCAGCATTCAAAACTTCCAATGTGCTTTAAATCCTTGACTCCAGCTTTCTGGACCGAGCCTGAAGAACTGTGTCAGTCATGTCTAGAGGCAGCTTGGTAAGGCAGCATTGAAGGAAAGCCCCGCAGTACTATATGCTTCCAAACACGTACACTAGCCAGTCTCTGACCTACTTACCTGAGAAGCCTGTCAGCAGGGCTACTTAACAAGAAAAACTACCTTACAGCTGCTGCCACATACTTTGGTGACTTGCAAGTGCCAATTTCCCAGGCCACCTTTACAGTGTATTTTGATTCATTATGAAAATGGTGCCTTTTTTTTTGGTAACTACAGAGTTTTTTGTACAACAGCAGCACTGACACATTTTGGGAAATAGCACGGATGCAATATTAACATGAGGTATTGATGGCTATGCACCTGTATAAAAGTAGCTTCATCTAAGAAGGTACAGATCCAATAGAATTTGGGAAATTCAGCACCCAGGAAACAACAATAGGAAACTAGATGTTTATTTTGGAATCAACTTCAAATCCTAGCAATCCAATACTGCAGGGAGGCATACACATTCTTTAAAAGAACTAGTGCTGTGTTACAGATAAACACATGAGTTGAATGTGGCCTTGCAAAGCCTGTGCTACAGTTTCTCAAATACAGCTGTGCCTTGTGTAACAAGTTTGTTAAAGCTCTGGTGGTAATACATTTGTACCACACAATATATGTCACAACTAGAGGAGTATGAATGGAAAAACAGGTATTATCTTTACTCTTTGACAGACATTTAATGAAATTCACTACTAAGTCATGTTTAAATTTTGCGTAATAGGGTGGATAAAAAAAAGTCTTAGATTCTGATTAATCAAAAGGAAGATTTTTCTCATTTCAGGCAAACTCCCGAGTCTCCTCACTAAACCCAAACACAAGCTGTGCCTCCACACACAAAAGAGGAACTTAGTCTCATTTTTGAAGACATTCTGAATTCAGAAAAGCAGCTGAGCCCAATGTTTTTATCTAAAAAAAGTTAAAGGCAGCAGAGCCAACTGCTTGGGAATTTCCACTAATGCAACAAATACTGTAAGTAACCAATTCCAAATACTGTAATTACAAACTTGACTGCATAACCCCCCTAGATTCTTATCATGCTTTGCCCCACTCCATGATCTAGTAAACTCTAAATTTCCCAGCTCTGACTGACGCAGTGGAGCTCTGCACAGGCACTGCAGTCTGCTTTGCACTTTCAACTCAGGGCAAAGGTCAGTGCCTTTCATAACAGAACGCAGCATTGCCTTGGTAAGAAGTCATGACTGGGGTAGACTTAAATATACTTTCCAAAACAAAGAAATCAGGCTCATACATGTCTCTGTTTCTCCGGGCTTCCTCCTGCTCTTTGTGCTGTCGCCTCCTCTGCCTGGCAGACACATTAGAAGAGGCTGAAGACGTCCCGGATTCAGAGTCCTCTGAACTCTGGCCGCCTGAGCCATGAACATCAAAGAGATGCTGCTCCACGGCTGAGCGGATTGTCTTCTCTAAATACCTGTCAAGCCGAAAAATAAGGTCAATTGAGCTCAAAGACTTTGTGGAGCTCCCTCTCTACAACAATAAATAAAGCAAGGGTATCTGTGGGTTATGTTTTCTTAGGATGGCAGCACAAAATGTTCCAGCGCTACGACATATGCAAAGAGCAACGCCAAAATCCTCAGATACCCGCTGGTTCAAGTCCCTCAGAATAGCTGAGCCTTCCCAATTAATACTGCTCTTTTTATATCTAGGGATGTCTGAAATTTCAGTAAAACAACTAATTTTACTTACTGCAACTACAGACATTGGTGGATAACTTTCATACTCCACTTAAAAGCCCCTGCTGTGACAAAATTGCATTTGATACCCAGCCATGCTGACAGTGGTCAAGTCTGTTGTGCAAAACAAGCTCAGTAAGGCAATGGATCACCTGCAAGAAGATGATTCACTGCTGTCTCACAGAGGGATGACAATATGTAGTAGCTCACTACCAACTCCTCACATACATTGTGACCAAGCATGGGTTTTGTGCTGAGTTCATGCCATTTTCACACATTCTTGGGCCACATTCTTGTGTATCCACAGCCACCCTGACACTGGTGTGAGACCATCCTCACATTTAATGGCACTAAGAGGGCTTCCGCACAAGCCACCACAAGGAAGCCCCTGCAGTTCCATCAGTTAAAGATGTGGGACCACTTGAACTTTCAACACAACCGAATTTTCATTTTGGTACTGCCATTCTCTTGTAATATTCCCCTCCTTCCTTCACCAGAGGAATCTTTTATGGGAAAAAAAAATATTTTTTTCAAAGAAATCATATAGAAACACATTTTTGTATACATCCCCATCCCATCCCTGTTTCTTGCAATGCTTTAAGCAGTCACTGAAGAATGCGTTTTTCAAACATGTATGTCCAAAGTCCATGTATGGCTTCTACTGTTTTTTCCATAATTAAAATGTTATTTCAGGATTTGCTTGTTAATTTTCAACTGAGTAGCTAGAGTATGAGAATCTGTGCTTGGGCTGATTTCTCCTTTACAAAAGCTGTGCTAAGTTGCTTGAAAGGCTGCTGAGACTGCAGTTCCTGGAAAAGTCAGAAGACCTTAGAACGACAAAAGCCCAGATGGTTTAACTAGGCAAGTATGTCCGTATTTCACTATTGACAAAGATCAGTTCTGCAAACCCATCAGCCACTGGGAAGTCCCAGCTCCGGCAAAGGAGCCAACTCATTTTAGCTCTGCTCCTCCCAGTTACAGCAGTAGGGTCGAGTCATGTCCTCTGCTGGAATGCAACAGGGAGCAAACTAGAGCAAGATGATGACACAGTGCAAAAAGCTTCTTAAAATACCCAAGTTCTGCCTAAGCAAAACATCACAGGCACAGTAAGCAAAGAACCAAGGGCCTGAGAAGTTTTCAGGAGGAAATGATTTATTATCATTGTAGATTAATTGCTTTGGGAAATACTGTCTCTTTTTTTTGTTTATGTAAGAACAACTCTTGAAGAGAAATCAAAGAATAACCAGCAATACTTTAAAAAGCTCCAAGAAAGATAGCTACAAACTTGTAAAAGACACTTACTCTCCTGTAGCAGGAACGTTGCTACTGACTTGTGATACGTGGGTACTGTATAAAAGAAAAAAAGAGAAGAAAGGTAGATCTTTTTATCAAATAAGGTCTTAAAACCTCTTGCTCTTTGCAGTGCTAAGATTTAAAGGTCTGAGCTGTCTCAACAACAATTGTGTACACATGTCACAGGTTTTCCCCTTAAGGAATTTTCACTCCCACTGTGACGTGGCACATTTTGACAAGTCAATATCCTCAACAATTAATTTCCCTGTCATTCCCATGCAACAGGCAAAGGTCTAACAGCAAATATTTCAACCTCAATGTTACAGATTTGTTTTCTTGTGGACTTTCTGCTGCTGATGTTTTAGCCTCATCACGGAAGTCTTTGCCTTTTGAAGCTGACTTGAAAATGTATACACTTAATATTTTAACTGCTCTCTCTGTTTAACTATTCTCTCTTTGAACATGCTCAAAGAGCATATTCATATTCTTTGCTTCACATTTTAAAAAATAAAATCTGTGCATGCTTCTCTCCTTTTTACCACAGTCTGTTATCAGCCTCAGGAAGAGCTGACACAAATGTAGATGTTATCGCTTGCTGTTCAGCCTTCTGAACAAGCTGACCTGGCACAGGTGTCACTGCTGTCTTCCCTCTGCCAAGCTGAGTCCCATCCTGCCCCTTTTTCACCCACTGACTCAGCTGACTCGGCCTTGCAGATAAGGTGACACTGCCTATTCATCCCTCCTGCGACCTCCCTTAAGTCACATAAACTACAGGCCTAGGGGTTTCATTTCAAATTATCCCCGTATCAGCAGAGTACAACTGGCTGACAAATCCCAGTAAAATGTGGTCAGGGTACAAAAGCCAAGCTGGATGCAAGATGTTCTTCCTGCCAGAAGAGCCATTCATTGTTTTCAGTATTCACCAGTTTCTCTCAAATCATTTCATTGCAGAGCCACTAACAGCTGATTTGCCTTCCCTAGCCCAAAGTTTTCCTCTCTGCTTCCCTTGAATACTTTGCACTTCACTGTATGGGGCTAGAGCTAGCTAAGAAGCTGCAGCACTCTCAGATAACCACTCTGTGGCTTTACTGGGTTTGAGTGTCACTTGGGCAGAAGGCAGGCAACAGAGGAAGAGAAGGATAAATGAGGGGTCACTACAGCTAATTTAATTTAACAACACCAAGGAGCCAGCGTGACTCCTCCCCACAAACACCCAGCTGCAAATTACACTTGCAATGTGCTTCAGGCTGAGCCAGTGTGTTCACCTGGGGTCTAACCACACACACATCCTTGCCAGTCCCAGCTTCACTTGGTGCTACTCTCCAGTCCCCGTACAGGTCACCAGAGTGGTGGCACACCAGGAAAGCAGTCATGGACTTGCCAGTATATTCCACATTACCTGAGCAGGACCTGAGCAGTTGTGTCATTCAGATAATTTCATGAAGACATACAAACAACTGTCACTGTACCTATTATTACAGATAAAATATCTGCACACAGGAAACAAAATTTGCAAGATCACACTCTTCCCACATCCAAGATCTTGACTATCAACTACAGGATGGTGTTGGAACTTGCAGTGCACATTTCAAGCATCCTACTTGCTTTCCTGTTTGCTTACAGGAACTATGTGGCCTCTTCCCAGCCCAAAACTATTTCTTAAGACCTGGTCTCCCATGGAGAAATATTAGCAAATAAGGTGCTAGTGTGGTAGGCTAACCCACATTATAAGATACAATTCATGTGCCTGCTACAGTTCCTACACCCAGGGGAGTAGATGAATGCTGTATCACATTTTAT
Organism: Promerops cafer; assembly: GCA_013398275.1. NCBI lineage: Eukaryota > Metazoa > Chordata > Aves > Passeriformes > Nectariniidae > Promerops > Promerops cafer. Next base: position 1,181,341 of record VZSE01004306.1, on the reverse strand, counting down.
TGTGCCTACATGCAAGCCAAACTGAGTGAGTTGTCTTTCATATCACACTTTTCTTTCTGGTTTTCATGCCAGGAAAGTGGTAGTGGAGAGGAAAAAAGGATTGTTTGGATTTTAGCTTTTTTAAAACATCCCTAGGATATAGGCTTTTCTACCAATAAAAACTTTTCCAACACCCCAGTACATTCTAATCCACAGTTAACTGTGTGCTTTACTAACACCAATTCAGTTTGAAGTACATTAACCTGACTAATTTTTAATGATGCATAACAATTAATTTACTGTATCTAGAAAAGCCCTATTCAGGCAGTACAGATTCTGTAAAACAGACAGTTACATGGTGATTTTCAAGCTACTGACAAGTAACAAGGAAGTACGTATCCATTACATGCCAGCTGAGTGGATGGCTACAAAATGAAGCTCTGACATTCTGGTTTTATTGTCCTGAATCCAAGTTTATCATTACTCTGTGATAACTTAATGCTCTTTTATTAGCCCCCTCTCAATAAGACAGAGATTTTAAAACAGAGTTTTTCTAGATACACTAACTTCCTCTTAATTCCACAGTTGGTAACTTTTCTGACTATTTCATTTTGAAGCTTAGTTTAAATGTGTTGCTAAATTGATCTACTTACTCTCCACCAACCTTTCTTACACCAAAGAACTTGACATCCAAACCAAATGGTGGAGGGGAGAGTTACACAGTGGATTTAGGATTCGAGCCTTCTTCAGGACAGAACAGGCGGTGCAGGAGCACCTTGGCAAACCCAGGCAAAGACAGCACTCTGTAAGGATTTCAGAGCCCAGACAAGCAACCAAGCAGGCAGGGTGTATCCTGCAGGGTTTTCCAAACTTCCTGGGTGGCAGAAGCCTCTCTGCTGTTGGATTTATGCGGAGCAGGCAGGGCGAGCCATGCCTAGAAGAGCCCTCCTGGCATGCCCGCCTGTGCAGGCAGCTGCCTTGCTCAGTAAATCATCCGGACAATGGGAACTCACGTTCTGCTTCAGTTAATTATTTTCTCCTCACATCTGCTCCATTTCACTGATACGTACAGTCAATTATCTCCACAGCTAGATTATCTTTATTAGATTATGCAGCTGCTGTTGCAGAGCACGCTGAGAAATACCAACTTTTCACAGAAATTACAGGTTCTCCTCAGGTGACTGAAGGCAGCAGGACAGTTTTCCTAGTGCTGGGGGACTTTTACTTTCAGAAAGCCAGCCAGAAAACCTGCTTAAAGGCACACAACTGTTTTAAGTGCTATGAACTTTTGAACTGGTTTCTTATGACCCTCATGCTTTTCCTTTTGGGAAGTCTGACCTCTAGCACTTCCCAGTTTTGTCTAAGTTGTTTACCCAAGTCTGTTGCTCACTTTCAGAGGTGCTCTATCAGCTCTGGATAATGCCTTACTTCACACATAAGGCAAACTCTTACTGCATGGCCTCCTTTCTTCTGTTTCAGCCTCAAGGATGAGAAGGTGGTATTTTCCATCACCATTAAATCTCACCTGCATCCCCTAGTACTCCCTAAGTTTAAAAGATGTGCATTGGAATGAAAATTATCTCATGCAATGCCTGCAGCTTGTCTGGTCTGCAGTGGGCATCTTGTGATAGCAGATGCTGGATATCAATGAGTTGGATATCAATGCCACTTCTCCTGATTTCTTTCATTCAAGCCACTATTGAGCAAAATATCTTAGCATCTAGACAAAAAGAGCAAAGAAAAAACATCAAAGAGAGCAAACTAGGAAACTGACATACTGGCATAGTGTTTTCCCAGACTAGGTTTTCATTTATGAAGTCATTTAATTAATTCTTGACAATGCCTAATGGCCTAATTCATAAGCTATACTCGCAGTCCAGTACTAAAGTCACCTGTTGCTGAGATGTATTTACAGTCCATCTGCTTTATTCAGGAAGCAAAGGTGGTTTTGTTCTTGTTTTTGCTTTTATAAAAGCCAAGCACAACAGTAAGAAAGCCTCAAAAGATGTAAAAGCTTTTTACATAGCTTTTTTGCTATGCCAGCAAAGTTGAGGATGCTTAAATGGCTTTGATATGATGGGAAATTCCTGAAGTCCTCCTGAATATAGCATTTAAATCCCTGATCTAGGAAGTTCCTATTCATAGGTATTTATATGGTCTAAATGCTATCCACTCTCCACACTGACATGCAGTACTGCAAACTCACGTGGGATCCATTTTAAGACAACTACTTTATTTGACACACTTTCACCAAAGAGAAGTGTTGTGATGGCATACAAAATGTGAAAATAATGAGTTTAAAAACAAAAGGGGTGTGCTCTTAGTTACTGGGATGTCCCATCACACAGAGGACACATTGTCTCTCTTTTCTCAGCACCTTCACACTTTCACAAGCTTCCTTTAAACGTGGCAAATTATTTTTTACACTACTTTGTTACTACACAGAAAACTAACCCTGCTAAAAGCAAGGATTATTCAGGATTCCTAATGTTTTTCACTTGCACCTCCTTTATGACGGATGCACACTGACACCTACTGCTTGGAGCAGAGACAACCCTGCAGGGGATTCATTGAGGCCACATGATTCAGCTTGGTGAATTTGCAAGGCTGTGTCTGTGCAGGCTCCCCTGCAGAGCAGGGAAATAATCCTCAGGGAGCCTCAGACCTGCACGGCAGCCGGGCACCCAGAGCAGGGACACCCTGTGGCCTGGCGTTTACTTTCAGCCAGTGCAGGTGTGATGGACATAATGTAATCATGATTTGTGATGGGGCCCAGCACTCCTGTGGACTTAGGACCTCTTATGGCACGTCCCATGGAGGGAGAAGTGTTCAGTGTGAAGGTGGCCAAGCAAATTCCCGAGCAGGTGTGAAATCCAGAGCAAAGTTTTCTGGTTTCTTCAGGAAACTGACCTGAGAACAAACAGCATAAAACATCTTGCCCAATAAACTTCAGGGTAAGAATACCTGACCTGCATTATTTGCAGAGCTGTCTCAAATAAAAACTGTTAAAAGGAGAAACAGTCAGTTGTACTGAATAATGCCCACAGGAGTACTTCTAGGAAAAGAACCAGGCAAAACTGTCCAATGCCTCGCCCTGCACTCATGGGTATTTAACGCAATCTTTGGCACTGCTTGTGATGTCAGGTCTCACCGCAATTTGAGTTTAATGCTCTGAATGTTAACAAGCAAGCTCCACACTACAAAGCTTTTGCTTTTCTGCCCTGCAATACCACTCTGGCTTATCTCAGGACGTACCCATCAGGGAGCTCCTCTGAACTCATCTACATGACTCACGTCCCATCTAAGGCACATACGCCAGCACAAAGCACGCCTGAAGATTCCCTGTCTTCTGAAAACTCAGTGCACACGTGGAGTGGAATTGTGCTCACAGGGACTTGCCGCTGCCAGACGCGGCTTCATTACCTGAAACTGCCGAGCGTTTCTCAGTACTGATTACTCAACGCAGCTGGTATTCACAGACTCACTCAAGAATTATACAAGGAGCACTTTTTAACAATCTCAACTCCCTTTACCACAAGGCTTTGTTACAAAGGGTTTCAGAACGTAAACGCCCTTCAGGCATGACTCCCTGGAACAATCAATCACCTAGCAAGGTTTTCCTCTTCTTTTAACAATATAGAAATCTTCTTGCCTGCTACTGAGCACAGCTGAGCCAGCAAATGATCTAATCAAGGACTACAGAGAGGGAGAGGATAACTGGTAGGTGAATGGATTCAAAACCCCAGGTCTCTCAAACTGGTCAAGCTGATATCATCCTTATTAAGCCCAATGAGAGAGGGCTCCAGCTAGGAAATTAATAATTTTCTGCCCAAATACATTAATAAACTATTTATACACATTCTCTCTTGCATCAGTATTGTTATTTAACTAAATACCCTTCTCTCTCTGTCTATAACTCAGGGGGAATATGTGTGCTCTGGTTCATTTCTTACTAGGACCTCCATGCTCTTTTCTCTATCTTGTAACAGTCTTCCCATTTCTTTAATCATCTTCACAAACCTAAAGCCACTGTAACATGAGTGACTTGAAACTGTGTAAGGCTTCACCTGTCTCTTGTACAGGGGTATCCATACTTCTAAGTGGACTGAAAACACTTCCTTTGTATATCCACTGTCATGTGATTATTTCAACTTCCATATTTTCATCCCATGCCTCCCTTTCATCCCTCCATGAACAAGTATGTTCATACCTTTTTTCTCCCTGGCATATCCAAATGTGAGGAACTCCCTTTTCAGGGCAAAGATTTTCATTATTAGACCTCAGGTATATGACTTTATTACTTACGTTTTTGTTTCTTAAAGTATATATCTTAAATTTGATGCTTATATTTATAAATATATAAAAATATCATATATATATGACAGTGAAATGTTTTATAATTATATCTATCTCATTCTATATAATATCTCACTGCCACATATTTTCTCCCAGAGGACACTGCCAACCCATTCACCCTCCTAAATTTCTGCTATAAGCTCAATTAATGAACATGATTTGACTTTATTATGCTAGTGGCTATTAAGGAAAAGAAGTTCATGGCACTTAAGGATCTCCTGCAGCAATCCCCTTCCCTTCCTACCAGCAATATCTATAGGTCTCACCTCCACCCTACCCATCTCTAAGTTCTAGTACTCATGCCCACTTTTCCCATATAGATGGCATGATAGAAAACATTTTGCTGACATCAGACGGATTATGTGCACTCCTTTTCTTCCCCTCTCTGCAAAGTCTTTTAAAAAATAATGTGGTTGTACTGGTGTTACACTCTTCACAAGCCCATGTCACATTTTGTCTCGCTGCTTACTCTCATACTGTTACAGACTGTTTCTTCCCTTACAAAGTAGCAGTGGTGATAAAGTCTGCACTTTCCCAATATCGAAAGAAAAAAAAAAACCCCAACAAATCAGTGCCATTTTAAGAAATAGTATATTTATTGGTGGCATTCCAACAGTTCTGACTTAAAAGTTAAGACCTTCAGCATCTGTCTTATTGTTAAAAATAGCAACCAGGGAAACATCTCCATTGTTAGCTGACATGGTACAGCACTGAATAATCAAGTCTCTGATTTGATCCTACTAAAACTGATTTATGGAGGGTGTGCTGGTTTTGGCTGGGGAAGAGTTAATTTTATTCCCAGTGGCTGGTATGGGGCTGTGTTTTGCATTTGTGCTGAACACAGGGCTGAGAATATAGAGATGTTTGTGTTACTGCTGAGCAGGACTTACACACAGCCAAGGCCTTTTCTTGTTTTTGTACTGGCAGGGAATTTAGGGGTGCATGGAAGGTGGGAGGAGACACAGCCAGGCCAGGTGACCCAAACTGACCAAAGGGATATTCCAGACCATGTGACATCATGCTCAGTATATAGAGTGGGGGGGAAAAAGGAGGAAGGGGAGGACATTTGGAGTGATGGCATTTGTCTTTCCAAGTAACCATTACATGTGACAGGGCCCTGCTCTCTGGAGATGGCTGAACACCTGCCTGCCCATGGGAAGTACTGAATTAATTCCTTGTTCTGCTTTGCTTGTGTGCATGGCTCCTTCCTATTAACCTGTCTTTATCTCAACCCATGAGTTTTCCAGCTCTTACCATTCCAGTTCTCTGCCAAATCCCGCTGGTGGGGGAGTGAGCGAAGCAGCTGGTGGCTGGCTGGGGTTAAACCATGACAGAGGGACACAAAGTTCCTTCCGTCTGGCAAGAGCCAAGTATTATGCAGTGTTTGGAAGCTAAAGAGTTCTTGTTCCCACTTCCTTAACTTGTATAATTATCTATATGGAACTACTGCATAAACATAGCAGTGACCACTCTGTGCCCAAACATTCATGATTCACTTGAAGGATTACTTGAGCAGTCTTTCAAGCTATGTAAGTGTGGCTGGTAGCAACAGAAATAGATTTGACCATCAGACAGCTAAAGCAGACAGTCTTCCTTTCCTTGCCCATGGTGTGAAATGCAATTCCTACATATGTCATGCATAGCCTCTGGGGCAACAACTAGAACTTTCAAAGTTACACAGAAAAAACTGGCCACCCACTCCAGTTCTCAGTTGTTGAAGCACCAGGAATTGCCCAGCCCAGCCAGCACCAGCTCTCCTGCCAAATTAACTGTGCTTGGCAACTGACCTCAGAATTTCTGATGTGTTACAAACAGAAGCAAGATTTACAAACTGTTCCCTTTATTTACAAGTAACTGTATCCCAGCAATGTTACAAAAGACAGGGGCTTGGCAAGAAGCCTGTATGTCAAGGTGTGCAGCTCCCTCTCTACTCCTACCAGCCATTTCTTCACTTCCCAGCTATGTGTTTATTCCTGACTGTTCCCTTCCTATTTGCAAGACAGATTCCCATGGAAACCCATCCCTTCATTTCAGTGGGCACACTAATTCTTTGCTCTCCCCCTCATAAGCCTACATCTCTATTCAAGATGTTCAAATTTGCTCCCTTCCTCTCAGAAATGTCCTGCTTTGATATCAGTTTTCTCAGGTCCACTCCTTGCTCCCCATCTCTCCTTGGTGATCTTGACAAGGTCAGCCAAAGAGAATCTCCTTCACAGATCATTTTTCTATAATCCAAGAAAGGGCTTGGAAGGACAGTTTTGAGCAGTAAGACAGAAATGTAATGAAACCCTCAAATCATTTGAAGGTCACATTTAGCCAGAAAGAAAAACGAAGGGGCGGACAATTTTCAATGGAAAGACATGATGAAGATTTAAACTAGGGAAAATTTGAGACAGGGGAATGTATGTATACAGCTACAAAATAAACTCCTGAAGGAAAAGGCAGAATCTCCTTTGACAATTTGGAGCTTCTGAGGCACAGACTGGGCAACATCTGCACAAATAGATTGAAGGGAATGACAGTGCATCAACCTGAAGGCAGACAGGATCATGCAACCAGGCTAGTCCATGAACAATTCCCTGACAGACATTTCTGCACAGTATGCATTAACTGCATTCTTTCTATGCTTTGTGTTAGAAAAATCTTTAAGAAAAACCCCAAGCTACAGACAGGAATATATGCCAGAGATTAGCAAATTTCAGACATCACTGTAAGAATTCCAATTATCACTGTTCTCACAAAAAGCACCACTGGGATTTCTTTTTATTTGTTTAAACTCTGCAGAGATCAAAGAACCCAATTATAATATCTGGCCCTTCCTCCTCTGCAGCCCTTCATTGTTAATTGCCCTGGCTCCTGTTCTTCCACTAAGTATAAATGAAAGCACTGGAACTGAGCCTGCTACTGAAGCAAGCAGAGCAAACTTTCACAGATGTCAACAGAATTAGACCCCTTTTACAAGCAGTGACTTTGCCCTCCAGTTGGCAAAACAAGAAACAATTTGTTCAAATGCAGCACGAGCACCATTCCCTCCAGTGAGGCTTGCTGGGTACCCAGGCACTCTCCTGCTTTTCTAGGCTGCAGCAGGGAACTGGATGGGCTGCTGACTCACCATCTGGTTCCTGGTTTCTTTCTGAGCAACACATGCTGCCAGTTCCTCAAATCCTGTAGCAAAAATCTCTCCTGTGCCTGCAGATAAGCTACTCAGGCATCTAAGATACATAGCAAGCCAAAGAAAAGAGGAAAACCACATCCATCTTGTAATAAAGACCTTAAACCCTGGGCCTCCTCTCTGAATACAAAAGAATCGCAACAGAGATGGTTATCTACAAAGACTCATCCCACTAACTGAGCAATAATTACAAATGTAAAATTAATGCTCACTTTGATTACAGTCTGTTCAGCACCTCTGAACCCCTCCCCACATTTAATTCCAATAATGAGTCAATCCCACACAGAAAAATAAATGAAAACAACGGAGTAAATACCTCACATAGAAGGGTGACATAGGCCGCTCATCTTCTTGGGAGCTAAAAATAAAACAAATTTTGTAAGTTAGTATGCAGCTCTGTCTTGTATTTGTAGCTCAAGATACTCACTCTTAAAAAGCAGAGATAACAAAAGTGAAATTGCACCCCTTACAGAGGCAACACTTAGCTCTATTTTGTCCTCTGGTTGATGCATGGAGGAAAGCTTGAAGTTACTTTCCTTAAATCCTGGCAATCCAATTCATTTCTCAATGTCCACAAATGTGGCGTAACAGATCTCCTGCAAGACAGCCAGGAGTCATTCTGACTCTGCAACAGTGCTAGGGCTATTCCCATAGCAACAATAAAGCATTTTGCCAGGAAAACCAAGAGAGTCCTCTGCTGTCTGCTGCTCCAGAATTAAACAATCTGCCTATTAAAGCCAAACTTGGGAAAAAAAACAAATGACATCTTGAGTAACCAAAGACACAGCCATGGCCATAGATAGGTGTATGCATGAGGCTACCTATTCCCCAGTTTTATCACTCCTGTGGAAAATTTACTTGAATGAAATTTCTGTAGGCTTGAGATCAGAGATTGCCAATGGCTGGCATGGAGGTCCCCTGACAAAATGTTTAGTTGTGTTTTAGTTGTCAGCTGGCCTGGCCTCAACATAACTACCTGGCAAGTGACTTACCAGCCCTGATCCAGCTCATTGTGCCTGTGCTGGCACAAGGGTGACAATGAGCTGGGAGACAGAGTCACACATGATCTCTTGAATTTTGAAGGACTTTATTTATTGGCTTATAAAAGCTGCTCTAAGCACTTGATAGAGGGGAAAGGAACATCTCTGTAGGATTTGCAAGTAGGAAATCAAGTACTCAGGTACTTTCTGCAGCTTCCACTGGAGCCAGGATGAAGCTCCCTCAGCAAGATGAGCTGAAACTGGCCTGCAGCCAGGTAAGCACCCTGCCCTCACACAGTACAGAGCCAGAGGCAGATTTAACCACAGCTTATTTCCAACCCAGCCAATGTTATAACAGATCCACAAATATCAACACTAAATTCACTGAGGGGAGCAGAGCACAGGGGAGAAGGCAAGATACAAGGGAGTCAAAAAGGCAGACTGACAGTCAAACAAGCCAGTGTTCCAGAGAAATAATCACAGGGATTCAACTCCCAACTAGCATATGGAAAGATTCACAAAGAGACATCTATAGAAAAGACCTTAAAGCACATGATGTGGGAAACCTGATTTGAGGGTAACACCAAACACCACAGAGCGGACAGAAGAGAAACTGCCTCTGAAATCGGTGTGGTCTGCCAAAACTTCACCACCTCTGTAAGGCAACAGTGACTGGACAGCTTCCAGCAGCTCCCCAAGAAGACTGGGAGCACAGCTGCTACTGAAAACCTCGCTGCCACTTCCACAAGCCTGTCTTCAGTAGCCTGAGGAAGCTGCAGTGCCCAGAGCTGCTGCTGCTGCCAGAGCCAGGCAGGACACAGAGCAGGGCACAGCAGGTGGAGAGTGCCTGCCTGTGAACTGAGGCTAACAGCACCTGAGCACTCTTTGTGAGTGTCCTGGGGTAACTTTAGAAACTGCTACAGCTTTGAGACTGCCTGGAAAAAGTTGATGGAAACACGGAAATGCCCATTACTGCCTTCCCTGAAGACAACTTGCAACAAAGACATGGGTAGGAACCTCTGCCAGGTAAGGCTCCCTCTCCTGATGGCATGCAGTCTCCCAGCCTGCATGCATACCTTATTTGGCACTTACAGAATATATATTTTTTTGAGTGTAAAGAAAGTTCTTTAAACTCACAAAGCTGCTAGTTAAGTTTCTTGCTATGTTCAGCTCACTGCATCAAAAATCATACTTATGATCTCAATGGAAACAAACCCAAGTAGTGGACAGAAAACATGAAAAATCTTGTCACATAAATGAAAGTTCACAGTGCCATCAAGATTTCTGTGCATTAATGCAACTTCAAATGACAACGCCATATGCTGTTTTATGTACAAGTGGCAGTTGTTGAAGCCACACCAAACATTCTTTCTTTTCCATCATAAACACCTCTCCTTATTTCAAGGTTTGTAATTAACTTCCAAATCAAAGCAGCACAATCATACTGAAAAAGTCCAAATAATCTTTTACATTTATGCTCCCAATATTTGTTTTGACAGAGCAGATTGAAAAGTAGTATTCAGCAGGACTCTGAATCCTTTTGCATTTCCTTCCCTTTCTCCCACAGCAACTGGATGCTTCTTAAGTTCAAGCAAGTTTTCTAACTGTACAAAAATGTATCCACCCATACAGAAAAACGGAGGAGAAACAAATATTTTAAGCCCATTAGCTGGGAATGGCAGAGAAAGAAGCTCTTACAGAAGTCAGAAACCAAATATCAGTTTCATTTAGATCATCAAGTTTCAAGATTTCACATGGTTGGTAATAATTGTAGCTGTGAAAAACCTCTCTTACTCAATAGTGGTTCATAGTTTTCCAATGAGCAGTAGCTGAATCTGGGATGAAGACCTCCAAGCTAACTAGTATAAAATCCAGACTTTTGAGAAAACCATAAAAATCTTCTAAATTTCTACCTTGCCCAGCAAAGAACCTATCCATTAGAAAAACAGGCTTAGCAGTAAATTAAATTTTGGGGGTTTTTTGTCTGGTTGGGTTTTTTTATTCTCGAAGTTTTGTCCAGATATATGTATGCTTTATGTCCAGAAGGCATGAAATAACTTTTAAAAACTCCAGTTATTTATTCAACTATCACTGATTACCTGGCCAAGCAGGTGAGTGCAAAATATAGCAGTCTCTTTTTTCTCAAGCATATATAACTCCCCTAAATCCAGGGATTAAACAGAAATTAATCACTTCTATGAAAGACTTGGGAGATTACCTGACAACTTCCTTCTTGCTAAAAACCAAAACAAACAACAGTCAAACTAAAAAAAAAAACCAAAGCCGAAACTAACATAAAACCTCACAGCAAACCAAACTTGTTCTGTCTATTTCACGGGTAAAAAAGTTATATTATCTATGTTTGTGACCACTACTGAGCTAATAAAAAGTTTGTCAGACTGGAAGGAACACCAGTTTAGCCCACCAGTTAGTTTAGCACATCTTGGGATTTTCAGGCACATCTTTTCTGCCCCTGAAGAAGGAAGTAGGAAAGCCTGGCTGAAGTCTAACTGTTAAATGATGAAATTCCATTACAGAAGGAGAGTTTTATTTTTTTGCCCCCCTCTTTTGCAAAGGAATGTTACAGGCAATGTTACATTCGCCCCTCACATTCTTAAACAGGCAGTCATGGTTCCTTTTTTTTCCTGACATCTCATAGAATCAAATAATCGTTGAGGGTGAAAGACTTCTCAGAACAAGTCCAACCTTTAAATCATCTTGCCCTTCAGGCAGAATAAGGGAGCTGCTGAGCCTGTTGGAGAAACCCATTTAGATGTAAAGTTCCCAATTTATTTATGTGCATAAGGAATACCTGTCTCAGCCCTCTCCTCACTGGCCTGAGCTCCCATGACAAGTCAGAGAGTGGCTCAGGGTCCCTCCTTGTTTCATTTGCACTTAATCAGCAGCAGTTCTTCTGTCTTAGCTTCCTGGCACTGGAACCTCCATTACAAAGCTACTGCTGCTTTCCTACTCCACATCACTTTTCAAAACTTAAATAGGACATTTAGTCGATGAAATAAAAAAAAAAAAATACTCTGAATTTTGGCTTTGGCAGGGATTTTTTTGTTGGATTTTTTTTTTTTTTTTTACAATTATGAAAATGTACTTTGACTCATGGGTCAACATTTTGCACCAGAGATGAAGGGCATAGACACTGGCAGGGTCTTGCTGCCCAGCCAAGGTCATGTTTTCCTAATGCCTTGCCAGAGGCTCTGTCTGTTCTGACCTCAAATGTTAGATAAGAGAATGGCTCCCTTTCTATTCTACCACAGAAATTCTCTACTTCAAAAGAAATGTAGTTGGTTTTTAGTGAGAATACTTTTTAAATGAAAAGCAATAGCTGCTTTTATTTTTAATGCAATCAAACAAAAAGGCAATGAAAAATTCAGTGACATCAAATTATTAATGATATCAAAAGTTAATGCAGGTTTTGGAGGGAGGAGAAGGAAGGCTACATTTGGGTGACTTCCTAAGGCTTCAAACTTATCTCCCTCTTGTTTTCTTCTCATCATTCAGAACACCTATGCCTCCTTGGATTAAAAGGCATACAATTTTTGCAACTACTGAGAATTTTAACAATATTGTTTATTTACTTATTATGACATTCAACACCAACAACACTAAAAACAGCTTCAAGGAAACATGGATTTTGAGGCAACAGTAGTGCTTTTTGCTGCAGGTCTCATCTTATTCACCAATTTTTCAGCACTTCTTCACCCACCCAAGTCATTTCCCAATAAAAGTTATTTCAATGTTGTAAAAAATGCAAGATTGAAACAGCTCATGAAAATTTATTGCATGCTTATTTTCTCAATAGAGCTATTTACTCATAGCTTGTGCTTCACAGCAGTGGGTAAAAGGCAATGTTTTTGCAAATGAGAAATAGCAGGCAACACAAGCTTTTGCCTTCAAATAAATCCTTCAAAATAAACTTCCTTCAAATAAATATTGAGGTGCATTATGCAAAAGAAGAAGGAATAATACCATTCTTGATGCAAGATTAACCATAAATTTAATCAAACACCATAACACTGCAGTGATACAATGGTCATCACTAAAGTCAGGACCTACCCTCAATCCTTGAGCAATGCCACCCTTGCTCTATATCCTTAAACAGAGGGGGAGGAGGGAATGCCATACATGCACTGTTTAAAAAACAAATGCTTAACAGCTATTTTCCTGTGAGACTTATTTCCATGCCAACATTTCCATTTTCCCTGAAGAGTAACTTCAATAAGTCAAAACCATAACATGTTGTTTCAGTTATTTATCTCCAGTCTTCACAATAGTTGTGCTTATACCTAACCATGCATACCACTGCAACTTAAGTAAGATACTCATCAAATGAGCCACATGTCAAAATCCAAGGCTGACAACCCAGCTTCTTTACTCTGAACTCATATATTCTGCAAAAATATCATACTATGCAAAATATCTCCAATTACTTGGGTGCGAGTGAACTGGTTTAAATATTAAACTCCAAAGGATCCCATCATCTTCCTCAATGCTGTTTCTTCAGCGTGTTTTTCCTAAAGATCTCTCAACTAAATTACACTGCACAGGCATCTATCCATAGGCATAACTGCACAGGCTGTATGTGAGGGGGCACTAAGATTGAAGCATATTACCTGAATAGGAAAAAAAGTATACTGAAGGCTTTTTGCACACCTCCTCCAACTTCAAAGCAACATTAGAGATCAGGCAAGTAAAGGCTATCCCATGGCAAGCTGAAGTGAGCAGAACTTCTTGCTGATTAAGTGCCACTGTGAGCAAGAGGCAGATTTTCCATTTATATTAACATACCTGAATATCCCGGAGCCCTTGACAGCATAATTTTGTGTAATTATTTTCTGCTTACTATCCTCCTAGATTGCAAATATGTTTATCTTTTATAAAATGACGTCAATGTTAAACAGCTCACTTTTGTTGTTTTACTTCTTAAGCTAGTTGGGTCTTATTATGAAAGATGGGGCAGTGTCTTTTCTTTTACTTGTGGTTTGGCAATAGTCCTCACTAGGATAAAACCAGAAAATGGCTCAGAAAGAGGCAGAATGAATCTACGAGCCAAAGTCTCACCTCAGAACTTAACAGTGAAGTTGCATAACACACACATACCTGTTGCATTATAATGGCAAAGAACTGTTACTAGGTAACCAGTGATTTCAGTTTCAGGATTGTTTGTTAAAAGCTTGCACACTTCAAATAAAGGTATCTAAGAGGCCAGTTTTTAGGCAAATATTAATATTTTCTTGCTTAATCAGGTGGATACCCCAGAGACAAACACCAAAGAAAATTTCCACACCAATTTCCTCTTTTAGTCAGAGCCTTCCACCCGCAGTGGTACTGAGGAAGAGCTTCCACAGGCTCTTACACTCACCACGTCACAGCTGTGACAAGTCAGGGTACCCAGCTGTGGGTCAAATCTAAGCTTGGAAGATGAAAAATTCACACAGCATTTTCTAACAAGCTATGACTTGAGGAAGATGAGAGCCACAGGTTTAAATTTCTCTTCATTCTTCCACCAGAAATAAACCCCACCCAAACCCAAAGCAAACGAAGAAAAAACTAGATTCAAGTTCTCTCCACCCTCAGAGAGCATACTTCACATCCATATTCCAGAATATACTTCATTAGGGCTTGTCAAGCACTCCCAGTACCTTGGATAGAAAGTGATAGCAAAGTCCAAAAGATCAGACTTATTTACAACTGTACACACAAAAATGTTCACAAATGTGATAAAAAGAACACAGCAGCCACCCCCCCCAAAACAAACAAAAAAAAAGGTGTTGGAATACAGCAGTGTTCTCAGGCTAAACTGCTGGGTATTTGTCAAAGATCCCAAGCAAACCAACCAGTAAGGTAAATCAAACAATCCTGGTAACTGCAAGTGAGACTGCCCATGCAGACAACTGCTGCTGTACAGGTTAGAAACAGATCAGTCACGTTCCCCACTGTTTTCAGATGCACTTGCTAAAAAAATTTTTGATGGCTTCACTCTTCCACTACCTTGACTTGTTAAGCAACAGAGGCCACCGATCACAATCAAGGCCCAAGTGTGTACCTGCCTTTCTTACCTCCTATGGAAACTGGTAGATACTATTGGCAGAGGCAGCCACAGGCTTCAGCTTTGCACAGCTGTTGTTAAATCTGCAACAGACTGAGCTAAAATACATGAATTAAAACATGCATTAACAGCATTAGTAAAGCTCTACCTAGAAAGCTAGGATACCAAAGTAAGCTATTCTGAAAAGATGGTAACATAATAGCAGGAGAAGACACAATTACTGGTGGGTAAGCTGTTGGAAAATCAGTAATGCAATCCATGTGACATTCACCGGTGCCTTCTACAGTGCTTGGGCAATATAGTACCTACTGCAGTGAGGATTCAACACACTTGGCCTTCCACCTCTTCCTATGCAATGAAACATAACCCTGACATCCCCATTGTCACTCCTCCAAGCAGGACACCATACCCATCACCAGATGACACCATGCCATTCCACAGATATCTATACACAGGATGATGCCATTATAGTCCATATGGCTCTATGCAAGCACTTTGTATGATTTTCTGGAAGACAGACTCACAGCTCACACATGTCTTGGTAGATACAGAGCCCTTCTCCCTCTCCCGAGTTTCACACACCAGCTACACATTTGTATTGCTTCAGCACAGGAGGGCTTCCATGGCAGGCACAGCATGGCCAGCCTCGTGGCCCCAAAGAGAGCACAGAGCAGGGCACCTGCAGGAGATGGGCAGGAGCAAGTTCACTCACCCAGGGAACCAAGTGTGATTACTGCAGGCAGCTCATTCCCTTTCTTGAGAGGGAAAGACAGATTCTTTCAGCTTGGCAAGTGTCCTAAATCACAGGACCTGAAGGGTGCCACTACTCTGATTAAACCCAGTAACAGAAACCATGCACTGCAATTTGTCCATGCCCTCCATGTTTGTAGAACAGCAACATCAGCCCGTCCACCCCCCACAGCAACCACAAACATAGTGCTATACACACTGGTACTAACCAATACTTGAGGTATCAGCTTTCCTGAAGCTGACAAAAAATGCTCAAAGCCAGCGAAACTCTGCCCTGAGGGAGGGAAGAACAGGAAAATAAAGGTGCAACCTGGAGATTGTATGCCACTGTAAAGGGATCTGGAAATCTATGCCAAAAAAACCAAGGTGCTAAAAAGTACAGTATATACAGCCTAAAAATAGATCAAGGAGATGGAAAAGGAGCCAGAATTTCGTTAATTATTTTAACTGAAAAACTCAAAACAATTCTTACCATGCTTACAGCTTAATGGAGTTTGAAGAAAATGCCTCATTTTTGAAGTGCTGACTGCATCTCTAACTGATCAGGGCTTAGTCCTTGCAACAACAAAGAGTCTAATTAGAGCCAGCCTGTGAAACCTATCTTCCCCTGGGGTGAAGAGTCAAGAGCATAATAACAACCACTTGTTCCAACCACTGCTAGGACACTCAGATCCTTGGGAACACAGAAAGGTTAAAAATATTATGTGAGACTTGCGTCCTTCAAATAGAAATGATGCACCATGACCACTTCTTTAAGACATTCAAACCATATTTCTGTTTCTCTGCAGTCATCAACATGGAACCCCATGACTGCAATAATGCCAAAGAGACTTTCTCCACATCTACTTGCAAAAGACCCTGCACTTTATCAAGGCAATAACAGTTTGGGCAGCAATTTCAGTTACTATTTTATTGTGTTCAAGTAAGCAGCAACTCTGCAGCTTCTGCTGAAACAGCACCACCACAGTGCTGAAATGGCACAGTAAATTTTTTTATTTACTGTTTTGTAGATTACAGAAAGGTTGATATTCAGGCCATTCAA